>CM037854.1:195631449-195693663 GCA_021234595.1 Delia radicum
ACATGTTGCACCGCCACAGCTCCTGCACATCATGGTTGTTCAATTGATGGACAAAAAAGTCAGTAATCATGGGTCTATAGAGGTGACCGCTGGCGGATAGACTGATTGGGGTCTTCCTCTACGCAACGCTCTACAACATCAATGACTTCTTTTGTACGCACTGTACAACGTCTCTGTGGATGCATATATCAGTTAGAGCAAATTAGTGACTTCTGGCATATGACCGCCATGGCTGGCTCGGACGTAGTCTAATCTGAAGGTCCAATTATCAATGACTTCTTCCAACATTGTGGCCGTATATTGGCAATAACGCGGCGAATGTTGTCCTCCAAGTGGTCAATCGTTTCGGGCTTATCTTCACATATCCCCACAGAAAATAGTAAAGCGGAGTTAAATCGCACGATCTTGGAGGGCAATTCACGGGTCCGAAACGTGGAAATATGCGGTTATCAAACGTTTCCTTTCCATTCACTGAATTTACGCCTTGATAGTAATAGGTGGCTTCAATTGTTGCACGGGTGGATTTTGTAAGCACTCAAACCAAGATCTTTCCGCAAAATCTGCCATGAAGTGGATGGACACATATCCAATTCCTGTGCACGATGGCGCATAGACTGATTGGGGTCTTCCAAACTAAACATAATCACTTGACGGCTGACAATATGGCCGCCAGTTAAAAAAGTGTTGTCAACTTAAAGTTCTACACCCGTATAAAAAACACCCTTTACTACCCACAATCAGTTAAAAAGTCCGTGCGACAGGATATAAAAACAAATCGATGCCATTTTGTTGCAAACTTGTTGATTCGCAAAGACATTTCGATCAAATTGTTCTCCAGCTAACGACAACAAACATGTTCTTACAAAAATTCCGAGCCCTAGTTATAACATATAAAAAAAAAAACTTGTTAGAAAATAAATCAAAGTTTCGTTACAAATACTTGGTTGGCCCACAGGCACGAGGTAAAAATTCTTAAAAGTTGTGAAAAGATAAATTTTCTTTACTCGTTAATGAGTTCAGTCCAAAAGAATTCATTCGTTGAAGCTCTGTCTAAATATATATCTGAACATAAGAATAGGTAATGTGGTATATGTATTAAAAAAGAGGTGTGTTTCCATTACAATATTCAAGTCAAGGTATTGCTTTGAAAAACATTAAAGTAGTCACTCACTAAAAAGAGTCATGGATGGTAAACCGATTCGATACGGGGTTCGTATAGGTAACGCTATTTGAGTTTTTTTCGGTAAGGGTATTTTAGGGTTAAAGATATTTCAATTATTTCGTTAAGGGTTATTTAGCGTTAACGGTATTTTACTTATTGGCATCGGTATTTTGGCCAGTAACGGTGTTGTGATTGGTTCGGTAATGTTATTTTAGTGATAACGGGGTTTCAGTTATTTCGGTAACGGTATTTTTAAGTATAACATCATTTTAGTTATTCAGGTAATGTCAATGCACATCAATAATTTTATACCTATTATCATCGAATTCTACACCCAGCAAACAGATTTGGTGTTGACAACCGAATTTTTTGCCAATCGAATGATTCGGCTGTGTGAACCGAATGTTTTAGTTGTGATCCCGAATTTTAGTTGAGGCACCCGACATTTGGTTATCGCAGTCAAATTACTCATGCCATCTACAAATTTTCGGTTCTCACAACTAATATATTTCGGTTTACCACAACTAAAACATTCGATTGGCAACAAAATTCGCCCGAATTTTGAATTTTTATTTTCTGAGGTAATGACTAGTAGTTTATGATTTAAACTTTGGAAAATATTTATCTATTAAAGCGATAATTTGTTTGATGTTGTTTGATTTTCGCAGATTATTTCGGTATTTTAAGGATAACGCTATTTCAATTATTTCGGTCACGGTATTTGAGTTATTTGGATAACGATATTTTAAATATTTTTTCGTTATAACGGCCAGCGGTATTTTACGGATAACTGTATTTCAATTATTTCAGTAACGTTATTTTAGGGATGACGAATATTCCGCTAGAAGGGCTTGAATCGATAACTGTATTTTAGCTGTTTTGACTGCCATCCCAGAAAAAAGTTGAAATATGAATTGAAAACTTGGTCTACAAATAAAATAAAACAGTTTTTTTTTTTAACCAAATGCCACCATCATCAACTACACCACCACCGCATACAATTGCCACTATAGAAATGGTGTTTAGTGCAAAAAGAATTAACAAGAATTGTTTGTTGCTATTGTTTTGTTGTATTCGTAGATACATAGATGAACATATTGGTATGTTGTTGGCATATAAATAATTGCAATGTGTTGCCAACACGTTAATTGTTAACAAACGCGCCTCCGCGTTTATCACTCACCAAATAACAACTAAAGTAACAGATACTTTGTACAAACATGTGCAAAAGCAGGAGTAGCAACATCAAAGCAACAGCAGTTGGGGAACCGCATACCATCCATTAACCCCCCCTCCCAACACACAAACATAAGTAAACGAACCAGTTAAGGATTCAAATAGAATAAGTGGGTGATTCTAATGTACTTTGGATGGGAATGAAAAGCAATTTTTTAGCAAATAAAAAACTGTAAATTTTCGAGATCCTTCAGATGAACTTTTCCTGACATGGTACAAGTTAACAAAAAGTTAAATGCTAGTAAAATATTTGTTTCTGGGTCCGGAGTTAAAAAATAAAGGCATACAACTCAAGAAATTTCAACATAAGTCAATGCAAAAACTTTTACTATTTTTGGCAATGCACACTAAAAAAAATAAGTTTGTAGAAAGTTAGTAAAACGTCTTGTAAATCAAGATATACTATTTTTCAGCAAACCTTTTTTTTTGCTGAAATTCTTTTTCAGCTAAAATTTTATTTATACTTATTCAGCACTTAACTGTTTTGAACTAATGTTTTACTAATATTTTACTTACTTATTTCGCCTAAACAAAAATTGTGCTGATAGGCACATTAAACTATGGACTACAATCGGACTGAAATATATACGCAGAATGAATTAGACGTTGCGGCATGTCAAGATGTAGTAGAGACGAGCAAAATGATACTAAAGAGTACAACTCTTGTAAGGCACTCCATGGGGGAGAGGGTGATATATACCCCCCAAACTGGTTGAAAAAAATATTAAATACAATACGATACATAAAACTTTAAAGTAACACGGTTTGTAATATAAAATCATGGTTAAATTAAAAATTTGGTTTTGTTGAACATTTTTTTAAATATTTTTAAATATCGTAATTTGATTAGAAAAATTCTGTTAAAAAAGTTATCAGATGTTTAAATATTTATGATCCCTATTAAAATATGTACTTCAATCCGAAAATGGTTAAAATTGTACATACATATTGTAAATCTTCTTACGAAATGGTAACGAAAAGGTCTAAAATATTGTTTTTAATAAGAAGAAAGTACCACAAGATTTTCGAAACATAAAAACTATCGTTTTTTTTCAAGTTTTATCATCAAAGTGTCGAAATTTCCTTTTGAAAATATAATCATCAAAAACTACCGACAATACCTCTAAAAAAAATCTATTTTTTAGCACTAAAAAACGGAAAATTTGCTCTTAAAAAACACATTTTCTTTATGAATTCGTATTTTAAAACTTATTTTCAGTACAGTTGAAGCAACTTGACAAAGGAGATAAAATACTGAATATAGCTTAATCGGTACACAGTGTTCTTTTTTTAAGGCGAGTACCTTTAAACGGCTATATTTTTCTACTGGAATAAGATATTAAGTGGTTTAGTAATCATAAAATAATTCAACATCTTGAATTATCATTTTTTTTTTTGGAAATTTTTTATCCATAGTTGCCAAATAATTATTTGAAGAATCATTTTTTGAAATTTTTTGATGAAACTTTTTTCAAAAATTATTTAAAAATATAAAAATGGCTAATCTTTTATATTTTTGATTGTTATGTTGATGAAAAATATGAAACATATATCTGACTGTTTTAAACTAGTTCATCGACTGTATATAATTTTTGAAAATCTGACCGATCGGACAATAAATTTACTCCGTTTTCACACAAAACATAAATAATGGATGGTTTTTATTAAAATACTACTAAACTAAAATATTAAATCGTCAGGATTGGCATACGGCAATTTTAAGCCACGACCTTTTTCCAAAAATTTTAAAACTCGGTTAACTTTAAAAATTAATTTATCATATATTTTTGAATAAAGATTTCTTCACAAAATTATACAAAATTAAATTTTTATAATACCTTAAACCGTTTGGGATTTATGAGCTGGCAAAGTTTCAACTTTGGTTGCTAATATTTCCACCAGAGGGGCGCTTTAGGGCAAAAAAAAAAACGATCTTTTAAAAATAGGTTAACTTAAAAAATAAATTTTTCATATATATTGAATAAAGATTTATTCACTATATTATACATACAAAATTTAAATACCTTTAAACCGTTTAGGATTAATAAGCTGTCAAAGTTTCAACTTGGTGGCTAATATTTCCACCAGAGGGGGCTTTAAGTCAAAAAAAATTACAGAAGTTTCTTACTAAAACCTGGCTGTATATACGAGTATCTGCAATTTTGGTTGAAAAATGTCCAGCGGATCTATGATGTGGCATTAATGAGTTAAATATAAAATAAATAAATGAAAACAGCGTTGCAGGCAAAAATTTGGCATAAAAAATCGCTGCGACTGAAATTTTTTCCCTGAAACGCTGTTTTCGTTTTACTTAATTTAAATATAAATTTGAATTTTAAATATAAAATAAATTAAACACAGAAAACAGTTTTGTAGTTGCAACCGAATTTTTTGTCAACCGAATTTTTGTGGTTCCACATACTACCACTATTATTAAATTTTAATACTATTGTAACAACCGACATTTATTTACAAATTTCGAATTTTTATTTTTTTTATTACAATTGTATATTTTATGTTTATGGACAATAATATTCTTTAAATAGTTCAACAAAATTTATATTATTAATAAAAAATTATATGGCTCGAACTGGGCTCAAACCGGCGATCTTCCGTTTGTCATTCAAGTACTTTACTTCTAGCCTAAACCTAATTTAAATATGTTTTTTAAATTTCAACCTTGAATATTTTCTAGTTTCAAATTTAAAAATTTTTGTCTAAAAAGAGATTTGTATGTACAATTGAAATTCGGTTGCTAGTCTCAATTTTTTATTAATAAAAAATTCTTCTAAGTTTGATATAATTTTTATAAAAATAAAAATTATGTTTTTTTTCGACCTTTAATTGTGCAATGAAAATGAAAATTATTCAAGTTCTAGGCGATACTCTATATTTCTTCATTAGGATATTGTCCTAACAAATAACACAGGCCTACAATGATTTTGGTGCCGCTAAAAATAAAACAGATTTCAAGTACGTGCGGTACCCTGATAAAAAATTGATACTTACTTTTTTAATGCTACGTGTAGTTTTCGAGCATTCATCTCTATATTAAAGTAATCAACGTATGTCTTCTTCACTGCATCTGTTATAGGTTTTCTAAACTTTTTTACTACATATTCACCACAAATATAACAAAATGTTATATCGACGACGGCATATCGATATTATCATTTAATAAAAGAAATTAATTGACTATAATGACATTAAGTATAATAAAATACATTTTTTAGGTTATGACCGATCGATACAAAACCTGAACGTAGCTTCGCGATTTTGACAGCTAACCATGACGTCTTTGCGGACTAATTAACCAAATTATAACATAGAATTAGCGGCACCAAACAAAAAATTTTTTTTTGTAGGCCTGTGTAATCTATAGCGTTTTTTGTTTTCAAATTATTATTTGACCCTTTCAGGAATGTGTTGATGGATCTATTTCGGGAATTTTCTAGGTTACCATCATCAGAACAAGTTTTGAAAGCGGTAACAATCCCATGCCAAACATCAAACATTCATATGCACTAGTTTACTCTTCTCCGCGAACTGGGCTCGAACCGGCAAATTTCTGCTTGTCAGGGAATTACTTTACCTCTAGCTTAAACTCAATTTGAATTTATATTTTCAAATTTCTAGCTTAAATATATTTTTTTTTCAAGTTTAAATATTAATGTCTAAAACTAAATTTGTATTGTATGTACAACAGAAATTGCGTTGCTAATCTTAATATTTTATTAGAGTTACCAAAACTATTAAAAAACTTTATATTATTTTAAAACTGGTAACGAAAACTTATATTTTATATAGAGTAATTGGTTTTTTTTTTTTTGCAGGCGAAACTAATATTCGATTTTAACTGCAAATATTTTATTCAAGGGATAAAATCTCCGAAAAGTGGTTGGTTGTTGGTATTAAAGGTAATGTAAAAGATAATATTTTTTCAATATTGATAAGGAAAACCAATAGTATGAATGATGTGACTGTGTTTTGGTTAATTTTATATATTTTCTGTTTACAATATAGTTTTTTTATTCTGATGATGAATTTTAAGTACTTAAAATTAAAATTATTGAATAATGATTAAATTTTGTTGGTTACAATGGAATTCCAACCAATTTATTCTCTGTGTGTTAGTAAAACAAAAACAGCGCCGCGATTTTTGATACCGAATTTTCCCCTGCGGCGCTTGATTAACTTTAATAAAAATAAAAGAAAATTACAAATTGGCTAAATGATTCATAAATCGTCTGAGTTTTCTAAAATTAACAAAAATCAGGTATTTTTAAAATTAAATTTTTCCGAACAATTCAAATTATAACTAATGGTGTTTTCTTTTCTGGAAAAAGTGTTGCCTTCTTAATGTGCAACGTTTTTTCAAATTTTGCCCTCGCCCCATTAAAATGAAGCATTTTACAATCAGAATAGAACACAATTTCATCACATATTACATTTTATTTAAACAAATCTGTTTTTTAGTGTTGTTAAAGTTCGGGTTCGAATCCCAGCAAACTTTAAAAAAAATTTAATGTTTTTTTTAATAATTAATTTTGTTTTTTTTTAATTATTTAAAAAATTTGGATTTATAATTTTGTTTGTAAGCGAATTTCAGATTAAAAAAATTATTAAATACTTACCAAAAGAAAAATTAAAAAAAATAGCAAAAACAAATTAAAAAAATCGTAAATTAAATTTAACAAAAAAAAAAAAATATAAAAAAATGTGATACAAATATGGGTTCGAACTCGGGATCTTCTGTATCAGAAGCCAGCACACTACCACTCTGCTACCAAGGTGAGAGTTTTTCTCGCCAAAAACTTTGCAATATATACACATGAGATTGATAAGCCAAAAAAAAACAAGGCAACCTCCAACCCTGTAAATTTTTTGAGGGCAGAAAATGTTGCATTTTTTGCCTTTTATAAGGCAAAAGGAAATTTAAGACAAAGTGCAAAAAATGTGACATTTTTGTCAGAAAAGAAAACGCTATAAGTGTCTAAATCATAACATTGCGTTTTAAAAACTTTTGATTATTGTTCTTAATTGTGATAACAGATTTTTTTCTACTGTTTTTTTTTTTGTGTTAACAATATAACGATTTTAAAATGGTAATTTTTTCGTTTCCACCCTTTAAGAAAATTAATTTAGTTCTTTTAAAATATATTCCGGAATTTAAACTACCGGTGACGAAGTATCAGGTTTTTTTTTGGTTGAAGGAGATGAACAACAATTTACGACAAGCTAAATTATTAGAATTTTATGGCCCCTAGTGAATTTATTCTGAAATTAGCATAGTGTTTCCAGATTTTGTATGGACTTTTTTCAAATATTGTATTCCAATCAGATTTCGAGGATACTTTCTCACTTTAGATTCTTTCAACAGATGGAATGCTATCAGTAAAGTTTAGGAGGGCGCTAAAACACTTGACATTATTGTATTGTATATTTTTTTGTTTTTTTGTATACACCAAGGAATGTACAATATTATGTATTTTTGTTTCATTTCTTTTTCCTTATTTTCTATTGTTTTTTTTTTATCACAAAACTCTTCTTTTTTATTATCTCACTTATTTAACCTCAGAGACTTGTTAAAACCTTATATGAATTTTCTAACATTTCCTGATGTTATGTTGAGCTACAATTGTATTGTGTTCCCATATAACAAAGACATTGGTGCTTATATGTATGTGTGTCTGTGTGTGTGGAAAAGTTATTAGTTTGTAGTGGTAGTGGAAACAAAAAGGGAACAAACTATAAGTTTTAGAAAAAGAAACCCATTTGAAACCCAACTAAAACTCATCTTAAATATTTGTCGTTGTTTGCTGTTGGTTGTAACAAACCAAACAATAACAGAATCATCATTCATTGTATAACTCTTTCTACCATACCATTCCCAGCTATGCATGCCATACCATGTCATATTATAAAAAAAAAACACATATGGTAGAAATGACATACGTAGAACAACAAAACAACGTTAACAATTCGTATAAAGAATGCTACGAAATAAATTTTACATTTTGTTTTTCATCAGAACTTTGTTAAATGAAAATTTATATACAGTCGTTACCAAGTAGCTAGAAGTATTTCAACTAATTACGGTTTTTCACATAAATTATTCAATAATTAAGTAGAAAACAAGTAAAACTTGGTAAAATGTTACTAGTTTTCGCATAACTTCTGTATATAACTTTATTAGTTGAAAATTCTCCTAATTACTTTGGTGTACAAGATTTATTACATCAAATTAAGCACAAAAATTTGAAACGTCGAAAAAAACTTGCAATTCAAAGCGAAATGAAGTATATTTTCGCTCTTTACCATTTACGGAGCTCAATCGGTTTAGAACACATTTTTAACAAAAATCTGTCTTAGCTTTTGGCTCTACACTGAGAGAATTAACAGCATGATATCAATAAATTTTGAAATAGATCTCTTAAATGTCACTAGAACTCGTCCATTCAAACTTTTCATTAGATTAATTCCGTTTTTCATAAAATTTTATAAAAATTGCATTTCATTTTGAATTGTCAGGTTTGATAACTATTACAAATAGAAAACACTCAACGCTAAAGGGAGTACCGCACTTTCGACCTAAACGACTCATTCTGATCCACCACCCACAAGAATTTCATTTTATTTATTAAAAATTTCATTCGACTAATACAAAAGTTTCATTAAGAGTAGTTTTATTACAGCAAGGAAATTTTTTAATAAATTTTTATTCACATTGTGAAGAAAACTTCATTAGTTAATTGAAAACTTCATTAGTTAAATTATCATTAAAACTAATATAAGAAATTCTCTCTGTGTATGAAAATAGAAGAGTAGAATTGAAAGAACTAAATGTTGTAAAGTGTGATTTTTTTAAGAGCTTCGGATTTGATTAAAAAAAAACACATAATATATAATTCAATGTTTAAAGATGATTTCATGTAAATGTTGACCGCTGCAACACCTCAAATGGTTTATACGCTGGGTCCAAGTTTGGCATACTCTCTCCAACATATCGGCAGGTATATCACGAATAAATTCTTCAAAATTGGCTTCCAGTGCGTCAACCGTTGCGGGCTTGTCCCTATAGACATGAGGCTTAACATTAGCCCCACAAAAAATAGTTAAATCGCACGATCTAGGCGGCCAATTGACCGGTCCCAAACGTGAAATAAACAGTTCACCGAACTCGCATCTCAATGAGCCATTGCTTCGCGTGCTGTGTAGCATGTGGCACCGTCTTGTGACACCACATGTTACCCAAGCCCAGCTCTTCCATTTTGGGCCAAAAAAAAAAAATTGCAATCATCGCACGGTAGCGCTCGCCATTCGCCAAACCCTTCCGTAAAATTTTTCACATAGTGGAGTAACAGAGGCCCAATTGCTTCGAACAGCACCGAAACGATAATTCACGGCCATCAACAACACTGGCGGATACAGCTGCGATAGTTTCCTCTGTAAGCACTCTACGTATGCGTGTTGGTGGTTTAATGTCAAACAATGTAAATTTGGTGCTAAATTTAGTTACAAGATTCCGAATAGCCGCCTCAGAAGGTCGCCCAAACTGACCATAAATTGAAAGAAGCGCACGAAGCACTTTCTTAACCGAGCCTGAATTTTGATAATAAAATTCAATAATCTGCAACGTTGTTCGTTTGGAAGTGGATTCATGGTTAAATTATAGACCAAACTGAACATGTTTAACAGCAACATGTTACACGAAAACAGCTGAGCTGCCAAAAACAGTGTTGCCAAAAAGAAAGTTGCTTAAAAATCACCATTTATCATAAATTTGTTGGAATAGTTTATTTAAATCTCGAAAACAAGCGAGGAGAAGGAAAAAGGTTTTAAAATAATAACTTTCCACCTTGGCTCTGAAATCTTCAATCAAAATTTTTACAGCGATTAGAAATACGAAAAACTTATATTTAAATGAAAGCTTACATTACCCTTATCAACTTAGGTTACAAAACGAAGCTGGGATTGATAAAATCAATCAGCAAACTAGGAATTAGCTTATTATGAAAGTTGACCACACGCGGAGAAAAGAGCATTATATTATGATAGTTTAAAAGAATATGTTATGATTGCAATACCTAACAATCATAATTTAATCGTAGTAGTTACATTATGATCCTAAATATCGATGAAATCGTATTTGGTAATCATAATATGATGAGCCAGAACCATATATATGACAATTAGGACCATAGTATGGTAATTTCGTGTTCGCAGTCATGTTCTATCATATTTTTTCTCTGTGTGCAGTTTTAAAGTTGCAATTATGATATTCCACTAAGTTTAGGGAGTACTGTTTTAAACTTAATAACTGAAGCACATTCTACTTCAAAAATTTTCGACACCTTTTGAAATCGACACTAGATGCCTCTTTTTCTCAAGGTTTATGATTTGAGCGAACCGTAGGACAGGTTTAGGTTGACTATACTTAAAAGCTATGACGTGCAAAGTTTACCGTTAAAACGTCTTCACCAAAAGAATTGATGGGCATTTAAAAGTCGAAAAATCAAAAAAAAAAAAATGGTTTAAAACTTACAGGAGTTTCATTTTTTAATAATTTTATTTTTTTGCTCATATTTCTTAACTTTCAGATCCAAATCAACACAATATGGACTCATTAGACTTGGAAGATATATTCACTAAAAAACTAATTTCAATGTTGCTGCTGGTGAAAAGCTGTATGGTGGTTTACAAGTAAAGCCAAAATTTTCCAATTTTTAAGCTTTCGCAGTTTTTTTCCATACGATTCTAGCGATGTTAAATGGAATTCAGTTTTGAGAATAGTACTTGCAAAATGGTGCAATTTTATATATTTTGAGGTATAGCTAGTTGATGTCAGCGCACCAATTACGGAATACGAACATCACAAACTTATAAGGAATTGAAGTAAAATTTTTTAAAATGTGTGACATTTACAATTATATTTGAAGTTAGCTAGCATATTGTGTCAACTATGTTGCTTTGTAAACATCAACTCCTAGTCAAAAAGACATTTAAAAAATTTTAAACCTAAATACTTTATGAACTTTTTAAAAATTTTGCAAAATTTAATTATTTTATTTCACATATTTTAATAAAAAAAACATGGCTTAAGTATGAAGATAGGTGTCTAGACTGAATCCCTACGACGGGCTTAATTGATAAAGTGCAAAAAAGTTAAATTTTTCATTCATAGCGAGTACAGCTGCAGTTTTTTCCAAACTCTTTGTGAAAACTAAAGGCCAAAACGTGAGCTTAATACTAAAATCGAAAAGGCATCAAACAAATCTAAGGACTTATAAATTATGAAAAGTTTTACGACCTTTGAAATGAATGACTTTATTAAATAATTGAGCTCTAGGTCACGTTTGTATTAATAAAATATCCTTTATAATTTTATATATCTCCAATATTTCGTCATTATTTGAATGACATCTTCAGGGAGTATGAACAACAACAAACAATATTAAAAACAAAACTTTTTTGCCGCTGCCCTCCACAGAGTTGTAAATGTTGTGTTGACCAGAGTGGAGGGCAGCGGCAAAAAGTTTTGTTTTTTAATATTGTTTGTTGTTGTTCTTACTCCCTGAAGATGTCATTCAAAGAATGACGAAATATTGGAGATATATAAAATAATAAAGGATATTTTATAAATACAAACGTGACCTAGAGCTAAATTATTTAATAAAGTCAAATCTAAGGACTTTTAATTTTATGGAGCAATCAAAATTTCCATGACCTCAAAAAGGATAATTATATAAAAATTTTAATTTTGCAAAAAAAAGGCAAAAAAAAATTTTTGTACGTATTTTTAAGTTTTTTGGTGGTGTAATATATATTTTAAAATGTGTTGAATGCAATGAAATCTATCAATTAATGTAAATTTTATTTAATCCAAGCAAAACCGTAATTTTATTAATTTTAATTTGCCTGAAATTTAAAACCGCCATAATTTTTGCACCGTTATAGATAAATGATTAACGCGAAAAGATTTAGCATGATTAAACATCGGATAACATACACAATAAAGGTTGTTCATGTCATTAAAAAATTTTTTTTAAATATTTTACCACAATATTTCGGGAACTTTTGAAGTTCCCCATATATAAAGACAAAAATGATACGAAATTAATAAAAAAAACCTAATCTGACAATGAAACTTTTCATTTCATAAATATATGACAAAATTGAAAATGTAAAATTTTATTCGTTAGCATTCTTTACTTTTACTACTACACTGACAACGACGACTGCTACCACCACCATCATAAATGTTTATGCCGCAACAATGGCGTTATACGAGTTGTAGACGTAATAAACTTCATTTTGACAGGACATAACACACCAAAGAATGTCGACGCGTATGTTACCGGTATATGAATGAATGTTTTTCTGTGTGAAATACTTATGGGAGGTTTTTCTGGGATTTGTTGATTATTGCAGGGGGTTTGGGGAGAATCATATGACATATAAAATATTGTTTACAAAGTACATTTAATATACGGAGAGAGAGCTTATTTTCTAGTTAATCATAGAAAAATGTAAACTTGGTTGTTATTTATTTGCAGATGGGGAATGGGGACTATATTTCTTTTTTAAAAAAGGTTATTTTAGAAAATTTATTTTACTAGCTAATTTAAGAGATGTAACTACCATGTAGTACCTCACATGTATGTGTTTTAAAACAACCCTGAAATTCTAGTATTCGCACAGCTCAAGGAGATATTGGCTCCGATAAACCTTAAAGAAACCAGCGATATGATAGTGACTGTCGTAGACACTGTCGTGCAGGTCCTTTAAAGAAAACTGTTAAGACGTAGACTAAGGTTAGCCGTTACTTTTTGAGCTCACGTTCGTGTCCCCATTGTGATAACAAAGATTCTAAATGCTACTTTAGTTTCACAGTGATTCAAATCCATCCCAGACTATCATATTTATTCCAACAATATTAATTCCACTCGTCCTTAGTTCCGAAGATCATTATAAGGTCAAACTATTCTCAGGGCTATGTAAACTTTTATTTACTATGAAAAGCAATCGTTTTAAGCATGGTTGGCAAACAATAACCCTAAAATACCGATAACGATTCAATAGAACGATTCAAGGAACTATTTTTAACCATAAAATAACACTAACGAACTAACTTAAAATACCGATAATCCTAAAATACCCTAAAGAAATAACTTAAAATATTGATTACCTTAAAATATCCTAACGAGGTACATAATTTTCTTAAAACCATCATTACTTTAAAATTATCAAAAAAAAAAAAAAAATCGTAATTGTAAATTTGGTCATAATCATAAATACATAAAAACAAACATATCGTTCATTCCATGACAGAACATTGAAAAGTTTTTCATTTCTCGACCTCAAGTAAACCGACTTTTTTCAAATTTTGCACAGGAAAACTCTGTGACATTAAAATTTTAAAAACTCGCGATTTTATTCACGTTTTTATATATATTTTTAAATTGAAAATATTTGAAACCCAGTAATTTTGATGACCTACAGTTTCCAACCTAGCTACTATTAAATAAAATGAATTAAAATAGCTTCTGAAAGCTGTGATTGTCTACTTTTACGATCTGTAATTCAAAAATAACCTGTTATTTCTTAAAATACATTTTTACTGTTTTAGCAATTTTGGAATGCATTTTAACCTTAAAATACCGTAACGAAATATTCACAAAATACCGTTACCCAATACCGATAACCAAATTAAACGGTTGCCAATCTTAATCTTTAACCGACAAGTTAACAGTTCTGTAGTTAAAGCAGCAATGTGCTCGGCGCGAGTTATATGTCAAGCGTATAAGGAATATTCTCTCTTTCTCCCTAGTATTTCGTGCACAAAACCTAATTTTCCTCGATCCATAGGTTCTAAAGACTAAAGAGACAGACTAAAAGTTTAGTCAAATCAATTCTCATCCCTGGTATAAGTTCCCAAATACGCTTGGGAGTAATTATAATCCTGTTCTGTTGTACTTACAATCTGCAGACCCTGGTAAGTAAATATCCTAGGGTAAACTGCTGATATTTAAGGTGTTCCGTTAGCAATTTAAGATTCCTGAAACTTGACGTGAAACATTATTCCAGTCGCGAGCAAATTTAGACTCACGCTTATCCCAAATCCTTCCCAGACATACACATTAGGTATCTCTATCAAAATCGCATAATATGAAGGAATATATGAAGGATACTATGAAGGATAAGACCACAGGTATTTGAGCAATTTCGACCTCTTCAATTTCAGCAAAAAGTTAAAATCAAAAGAGGTGTCTAGATGGAGCTTCGTTATTCTGACAAGGCTTATAAGTCGGAAAGACGATGACATGATTGCTTTTTGCCCTAGGGTAGAGCTTGTTGCCTATTGCTTGCAATTGAAATCGAACCGTTGTCTGAGATAATCCAAAGGCGCCATTTGATCGTGTGCGGCTCGGTGCACTTGCATTTAAGCTTATTGCTTTCGGTGTCGGTAATGACTTCGCTCATTTTATTTCGAGCTTTTTTTGAGATCGCACTATACCAGTTGTTATAGAGCTTTTGAACCGTGTACAAAGAAGGAAGTCGGCCTTCATCCATAACAGTAGAATATTTAACTCTCTTGACTCATGGGCGCATCGTCGAACCATGACTTTTTCTATCGATATTATTAGAGGAAGCGTTCTGCGGAAATAATTTAACTTATTCCCAGAGCACGGGTATTCATTTAGAACACTCACTCATCTAGTAGTGCACTTCCGTTTGTTATCGATTGTCCAGTGGATAGCACAGAGCATTATAGAGGGACTTAGTATATCAGTCGTACTAGCTCGTACTACATGGAATAAACCCGTAATATAAATAAAGATGCCAAAAGAACTCCATTACTCACTTCGTGTTTAGTTTACATTTGAAAGCGAAATAATGAACGGATCGCTTCAATATTTTGCACACATAATCTGAAAACGTTCTTAAAGGTAACTTGACAAGACAAAAGTTCCGTGTCGTAAACAAAAGCAGTTGCAAGTGAAAATATGTCGGGGTTTTTCGATCTTACTCCTTAGTATAAATGAGATACAAATTATTTTAAAAGAATCACATATAAAATTTAAGATTTTCAGCAAATAAATTAACTAAAGTATAATTTTTCTACAAATTTTTCTGAATTTTTGTTAGTCTACTAATGTTCAGCAAAAATTTTATTAACTTTTAGCAATTATATTTTTAATTTTTTATCAAAACTTTTGCTGAATCTACTAATTTTGTTGCTAAAAAATCAGCTCGCTGATTTTCAGCAAAAGATTTTGCTGACATTAGGAACTTTTTTTTGCTAGCACAATACAGACTAAAATTTTGCTAACAAAGCGAAATTTTTTCCTGATTTTATTAACCATTTTTTTTAATTGTAGGACGTGAAAGGATTGGCGATAAAAGAATCTGATGTAACCGAAAGAAAAATAATCGGTCATATACTGAGCACTGTTTCTGGGTAAATCGAATTACGTTGGACTATTAAATTCAAAGAATTTTTTAACTTACGTTAATCAAATTGCTTAGGCAATGTAAATTCTTTTGCATGAAATTTTTCAGCTAAAACAACCATAGAATTCAATTGCTGCAACATAACTTCAAATTGACAGCGAATTCAGTTATAAGCCCGAATTTCTCTATCTGGGCTTAAATATTATGACCACTATACAATAACCATCTGGTAATGCTGTAGAAAATTTGCCAATAAAAATTCAACGTAAATACTTTCATAACTGTCACTTTGTACAATCAATCAAAATCCACTTAAGTTAATGACTACGACGATAATGATGGTGGCACCCACACACTAAAACGAACATTTATAGAATATATAAAACTTTATATAACTAAAATGTAAGAAACATTCATACTTCAAAAAGAATTCAATAAAATTAAGTATGTATGTTTAATAAAAATTTATGAGTTTTTAACAATATCCAACACATTTTTGTTGTTGCATTCATATCATAAATATGTAGTACTCCAAAAAAAATAACATAAAAAATGTGTAAAGAAGTACATCACTGCCAGCATAAAAAAACGATGAAAACGACAACGAACATGTAGTAAAAACCACAACAATGAGTACATTATGAGATGATGTTGCATGGTTTGTAGCAACATTAAACGACAGTAACAATAAAGTGGTTGGTTGGTAATCAAACAAATTGTTAAGTTTATGACTTTACAAACAGCAACCAGCAAACAACAACTAAAACAACAACAAATATTCTTTATATATGGAGCAATTATAAATGAAACCCACGCGTCACACATGCGCCCCATACACACCAAAATGTACTTAATATATAAATACTAAAAGGAAGTTAATGTTTTAACACTTAACTCTTTGAATGGGCAACTAAATGTACATTTAGAGATGTTTTAGGCTCATAAGTCATAAAAAAAATAATAAAGGGGAACACAGTACAGAGGTTACACAGTTTAATTTCTAAAACTATTAGGGGAATGTGGTGTACCATGATACGATTGATATATTAACAGCTATATCTCAGCAGAAAAGACATGTAAAAGAACCCACACTTAGAATACTATGTAGGTACCCAGGAAAAAATTACACATTCCAAAAAGAAGGTGATGCCCACACTTGCTTACATATCTAATTGCCAAATTTAGTAACTGCAATACCAAACTCATTCCAACGATAGAGTCAAAAAAGCAAGTAGTATTGTAATCAATTCTTTAAATTTAAACCAGAAAGCATGAACTCAATAACAAAGTAATTATTTACTTAAAAGAAAATAACAATGTTATTAACTTATATGTATAACCTTTGTAATCAAGAGTAATCATATACTTTTTCTGAATAAAAGGACGTCATTGGAAATAGTTCCTCATTTTGAAAAAAAAAAGTTATACAATTTTAAAGAATTTATCTTATATATTTTTTCAAACAAATTTTTATTTGCAGGAAAATAATACTAAAAACAGAAATTGCATGTTGCCTCAATTTTGTTAAACTTTGGTTAGGTATAAATTAGGGAAGCGCACGTGAGCAAAAAATTGTGAGTGGAAGTTGAAATTACTGACGTTATCGTGAGTGAGTGTAAAAAAAATTTTCGAGGGTGATTGTGCGTGAGTCATTTTTTTGGTTTTTCAATTTTGAATGGTTCTTTTTTTTGAAAAATTTATATTTTCGTGGTTTATAGCTCCATGTTATAATAACACTTCGATGTTTCACTTTTTAGGATTTTATTTCCGTATGAGTTTTGATCGTTATATTTGAGTGACTTAGGAGAATCACGTGTGAGTAAAAGTTGAATTTACTTATGGAACTACTTCTTTTTTTTTTAAATGTAAGTACTTCTTATTTTTCCTAGGGAACTATTTATTTATTTTTTTTTTGTGTAAGTACTTCGTAGTTTTACAATGGAACTATTTCTTTATTAAAAAATGTATGTAGTTCTTAAAAATATAAAGTAAATGGTTCTTCGGTAAAAAAATAATCAATTCTAAAGAATAAATTATTTTAGTCTCACGCCCTGTTAAAAGAATCGAGTAGGTAATCTAGTAAGGAATGCGTTCTGCCCAAAATGCTTGATTACAAACCCGGTTACCTTTTTGGAAATTTTTTGCTGGGTAAAGACCACTGCAAATGTAGTTAAAAACAAATGGAATATCACAAAGAAAGGACGACTTACATTACAGTAAATTTAACTAGCATTGTCATTTGTTTTTTAATGTTCAAAAAATGAACCATAATTGTAGTAAAAATTAACCACATATGTTAGTAAAAAATAAAAAAAACATTTATTTTTTTTTTTAATAACAAAAAACAACTGTAAAAAATTAATGTAAAATCATAAAACAGTCATTTGTTGTCGTTTGTTTTTCTAAATGAACTACAAGGTTAGTATAAAATTTGATTTGTTCTACAAATGACTGACATTTACATTAAAAATAAAGAAACTGTATTTTTTATGTTTTATTTTATTTAAGTCTATGGAAATAATCCGTACAGACCATGAACATTAAATACTATTAAAAATATTGTACAATAGAAAAACTAAGATTACTTATCTAATTTAAAGAATTTAAATATAAAATTATATTCCTCTTTACAATATACATATAACCTTTATTAAAATCAATTAACTGAAACAACATATTAAACTCGTCGCAAATTCTACGAAATGGATCAAAGTTAGCAAAGTTAGATATATAAAATTTAATATTTAAAAATTCATAATTTCTTGAACAATGAAAAGGAATATTCATATTAAGTTTACTTAGCAGATATGGCGAATTAAGACTTCCATTCATCCATTCATTCCAATTCAGGCCGCGAAGGCAAAATAATAAAAATTGTTTTTGAACGGATTCAATAGAGTTTGAATGGATAAGGTATTGAGGGTACCACACAACAAAACCATATTCCAGAATCGGTCTGACCAGCGTTGTAAATAATTGTTTTGTAGTATATGGATGACAAAATTCTTTGCTCCAGCGTTTGATGAATCCAAGAACTCCAGTAGCTTTATTTACTGTTAATGATATGTGCGATCTAAAGTCTAACTTTCTATCTAGATGAATGTCAAGATCATTAAATGACTCCACTAACTCAAGACTTAAATCATTCAACACGTAGCACCCATTAATAGGAGTTGATCTGGAAAATGTCATATATATGCATTTTTTAATATTAAGGCTCATTAAGTTTGTTTTGCACCAGATAGTAAAACGATTAATATCATTGTGTAGAAGTATTTGATCACTACAATTGTTGAATGCAAGATAAATTTTCACATCATCTGCATACATTTAAATATTAGAATGCGTAATAACTGCAGGTTATAAATAATGTGAATAACAGACGTCCAAGGTGACTGCCTTGTGGGACTCCAGATGTAACATCAATATATTTGGAAAACGAATTTCGAAATTTAACGCACTGTTTTTTATTATGTAGTTATGATCCATCCAATCCATTTAAGAAATAATATATTAAAACCAATCTTATCGAGTTTGTACAACAAAAGTTCATGATTAACTTGGTCGAACGCCTTACTGAAATCAGTATAAATTACATCGGTTTGTTTTTTATTGATAAAGCCTTCATTAACATAAGTAGTAAGTTCAAGCAAATTTGTAACTGTAGAGCGGAATTGCGGAAATCATTTTGACTCGGGGATAAAATAGATGAAACTTGATTTGACAAAGAATCATAAACGACTTTTTCAAATAATTTTGGTATATTTTCCTATATTCCTATATATCCTATATATCCTATATATCCTATATATCCTATATATCCTATATATCCTATATATCCTATATATCCTATATTCCTCGATAATAAGAGACAACCACTTTAGAACCACTTTTGAACAGCGGGATAATAAATGATTCCTTCCAAGTATAAGGAAAACAACCCAATTGAAGCGATTTATTAAAAATAAATGACAGAGGAATACATTATTACAACCCAAAACAACTACATACTTGTTAAAGCAGAAGTTCTCCAGTGCAGTTAAAGTGAGATATATTTGTGTATACAAATTAGAGTTCGTCACAAAAATTTTCTTTTAGGATATTATCACAGTTATACGGGTTTTGCATAAAACCCGTATAAAAAAAATGGCGTTATTATTTTGTTTAAATTTTAACTCCTTCCACAGTCGGTAGCCAAAAGCGCTAATTTAGGGTCCTTTGACTACAGAGCAAAAAGGGGATAGTTTATATGAAATTTGAAACTGACATTCGTCAAAAATTATTTAAAAAAGAACTTTTTCCCCGATTTTTAACTTTCCCGATTTTTAACTTCTTTCCTGATTTTTTGTTTTTCAATATAATTTTTTTTATCACAAACAATAAAAATGTATTACCAACTTAGAATAATGGTGAAATAATTTTGGACATATCGCGAACCGCTAAAAAGTCATTAAGGTATCAATTTGGTAGAAAATATGTACTAAAAATATTTTTTTTAGAACACACAATGAAGAAGTATTTTGAGCTAAGAAAAATGCCACAAACATTTTCGATTGCGGCCTTTTAAAAAGTTTTTAATCAATAAAATTTCGGATTTTAATAAAAACAACATTTTGAAAATTAATAAATTTTAACAGGCTTACCATAAAGCGAATATTTCTACACCTTTTTTCTCAGCTAAAAAAGTGCTTTGTGATTGTGTGTAATAAAAAAGTACTTTATAAGTTTTCCAAAAAAGTTAGATTTTTTCCGACCACTCTATTTCCTAAATGGTGCACTTTAAAAACGGGAAAAACTTATTATTTTTATATTTTTTGGTGTAGAATCGAAAGGTAAATTGGAATTTCATATAAGTCCGACTGATGACGTTAAGTCATAGTCGTATGTTCTGTTTTATTAAACTTATAAAACATTGTAATACAGAAAATTGAATTTGAAATAAAGAACAATTAACTATCTAACTAATATAAGTACTGCTCTTTTCGTTCTGCAGCAAAATGGCCCCTAAATCAACTTTTTTGACCTCCGCGCGACAATGGAAGGAGTTGGAATTTTAAACAAATAACGCATTTTTTTTTTATAATTGCCAAAATATTTCAAAAAGTAATTATATCCCAAAGACAAAGTAACTTTGTACTTTACTGACGAACTCTAATAATCATACTGTACATTAAAATGTTAATGAAATTTGAAAATTGCAAAATAATAGCAAATTTTCACATTTTTTAAATTTTGTTTCAAGGTACACTAAAATATAAAAAAAATATATAAAGGGTCCGCCATCTTACGTTTTTTTTTTCAACTAGTGCTTATTTCGTGAATGGTAACACTTAGCTCATGTCTGATTTGACAGATAATTAGTTTTATCCTTCCGCTGAACGAATATGGTTGTGTATACGCTTGAACAACGCTGGGAAATATTGCGACATTACTTTGAAAATCATGGTAATGTTGCAGAATGTGTGCGAAAATTGCCATTTTTCTTCGAAAATGAGCAAGGAGTGGCCGTTACAGTCAATGGCGATTGTTATCGGGCCATGTTGAACGAATTTTTGATCACAAAAATTAAAGAGGAGAATATTGGTAACATTTGATTTCAACAGGACGGAACAGGAAGCCATTGGTGAAATACAGCTGCACACAATCGATAATGTGCTTAAAAATTGGACCGATCGTGTAGGCTACTGCATGGCCAGCCGAGGCAGCCATTTGAATGAAATTATTTTCCATTATTAACCGGAAGGATTGTACTTTCAAATAAAAATGAAATTTGAGAAAATATTCAGTAGTTTCTTTTTATAGCATTTTCAAAAAAGTTATTTGGCGGACCCTTTATATGAAATATATATAAGTATATGTAAATATATATTTTTTTTAACCTATGTATGTGATATAAATTGCTGGTTAGTTTTTATTAGTAGTCTCTAGTTGGTGTAATAAAAAAAAAGAACACTTTTGGGTGTAGTACATTGAAACAGTTAGAGTGTAGCTTGAAACGCAAATGTTTATAGTAAAAATATGCTGTTTTTAGACCACGGATATCAGTTTTTATTCCATTTTATTTTACTATAGTTGAGAATAAATAGCAAAATAATCGTTAACATCCTTCTCAATTATTATATATTTTTTTACATTTTCGTTTAAAATGACTTTGTACCATACACCCATTTAATGATACAAAGGTAGAAAGGACATGTTAAGAAACCTCACCTCTCAAAAAATCAATGAAAATTTTAATTAATATTGCTTATTTTTCAATATACATATTTGATTGACTCTGTTCATTTAAAAGGAATAAATAAATAAATACGAATTTTAGCCCTATTATATTTACAGGTCCTTAATATAGATTAATATAGACAGTATGTAAAAAACTTTTTTTTTGTATATATTAAAAAAACTATTTTTCGAGTTTTTTTTAAACTTATACATGAAACTTTCTTACGTTTACCGCTTATTTGGTAAAAATTATCAATTATTACAGTGAACCCAGCATTGAAATAAATATTTAACTAAAAAAATATTTGTGTCAAGGTACACTCGAAAATTGTTTAAATGTACATTCAAGATAGTGTTTTGAAAAAATTTAAACTGTAACACTTATTCACTAAATAAGTAAACCAATTTTGAATCCCGGACTTTAATAAAGTTTAATTTTTTAATAATTTTTTAGTTCTGAATAAAAATATTGCACTTAAGCAATTAAAATTGGCTTCAAAGTTTTTCTAAAAAATTATCTTTGTTGTTTTACCACACCATTTTTCTTCGCATCTATTCAACTTATGGACCCAGATCAATGGTAAACATGAGTGCATGGCTAAATAAAATACTATCTGAATGATTGTTTTTTGAAAATATGCAAAATATATTCAAAGCATGGGTCGATTCAAGGTACACCACTTTCACCTAAATTCATTACAAGATTTTAACAACACCACGCAATTACCAAAAAATTTTAAAAAATTTCAATTAAATTTAATTTTTGTCTTAACCCTCTAACGGGTACGGCTGCCTCAGGGCAGTCTTCATAAAATTTACGACAAATGCATTTTATACTTAGAAATTAAAATATTCCGATAGAACACTAAATTTGCTAAATAAACATAGTTTTTAAAAATCTAAAGTGCGCCCCGGTAGGCTAGTTGGTAGCGTGCTGGCTTATCAGTGCGGGGGTCGTGGGTTCGATTCCCACCAGAGGCACTGGTCTGTTTTCGCTACAACGCGCCGAAGGCCATAGTAGCTAGTGCTCGGTTAGGGAAATATTATATAATTTGTAATTATATGATTATTAATTAATAAAATAAACAATAAATAAAAAAAATCTAAAAAACCAATTTAAGTTGACTAAAAACTCTTTATAACGAAATATAAGTAAGATTGTAGCTTCATCTTAAATAATAAGTCCTTACTTTGGTCCAAGGACTCACAGGATTTTATCACGATTCCTTTAAAGGACATCATTTCAACTTATAAACTAATATACGGATTTTTATGAAAAATTTGGAAGAAGGAAGACATTAAGTATAATAGTATATCAATAGCAAAGCGTTGAAGTTTGAACAACATAAATTGAAGTTTCGATACTTTTTCGCCTAATTTCGCTTTTACCAAAAAGCGAAAATCGGGAGCAGAAAAAAAATAGTTTTTGGAGTGTGGTTATATCCTGGTAAGAGAAATAATTTTGGTTAAAAACTTCTCTTTTATATGCATTAGTTTTCAAAATACAGCCTAAAATATGTTGGCTCATATCGCAACGATAAATGTATGCAAGAACAAAAACACCGTGTATGAAACTCGACCTGACGATAGATGAGTGGGCTAAAGCGCTCTGTCTAACGTGTAGTGCGAGTGCATGTGGTAGTAGAAATCAGTTTATCTATACCACGGTCAGTGATTGCACAGAAAATTTCATATAGACGCAATCGAACAAATAAAAATATAACAAATATTACATTATTCAAAAATTCAAAAAACAGGGTCACTGACGAAGGTTCAATACCAGAAACTACGCAGTCTGATTCAGAAAAAATTAAAATTTGCAATGTAGTTATGATTTTTAGAAAATACACTCAGTCTTCTCTACCACGCCTTTCACAACGATAAACAATTTTGTTGAAGAACTTATTATTTGTTTTTCGAGTGGAGCACATAGTATGAATTTCGTTGCAAAACATCGTTTGCCAGTTAGTGGGTTAAGGATGCATTTACATTTACACTCGAAATCCAGTCTTACAGCATTAATTTTCCGCCCGAAACACTTTCTGCTTCTGCTATAAATTAGGGAAATTCTTAGAAGATTTTCTCAACACCACCTTTATTAGATAACGTTCTTTTAAAACTGATAACAAAGAACCGGTTTTTGTATCTGAATATTTTGGGACAATATAAAACAAAAATATTAGTTAAATGAAAGAGCTTAGTCTGCACTTTCATAATAATTACCCCTATCTAATCATTCCAATCGAATTAAGTCGGTTGCCAAAAACTCGTCAATTTGGTTGCCATAATGGAATTCAGTTGTCACAACCAAATTCATTTATCTCAACCTAATTTACGAGGTTACAGCAACCTACTCAATTCGTTCAATTTGTCACACACAATTCGGCACATGAGTGTACTATCGGTTTTTAGAAAAGAAATTTTTACTGTTCATAACATCAAGATTGACATGCAGGTTCTTACCTTTTCTGGTACTTTTTTTTTTAGTTATGTGTTGTATCTTCATAAAAGGATCTGTTTAATTCAATTTGTTTCTTTACAATAATTAACTCTTTGAAAACCTGGCATAATTTGAAGTTTTTATATAAAAAAATAAATATATAACTTCGCCGTAGCTTCAGTATAATCTTAAGTGTTTTAAGAGATTTTTGTTATTACGTTGCCCTCATATTATAAAAATTTAATTCAATTTTTAGTAGTCATTAACGCTGCACTTAACACGGATTTATTACCTCCTCCTACATTACGTATGACATGGCACAAAAAAAGTATCGCATGCTTTATGTGTTTTTTGTTAGGTTTGTCGCACAACATTTAGAGAACAAATTATGGCTGTTAGTTTTAAACTCGTTGGTGTTTATTGAATTTAGGTGGGTTTTGATTTGTGATTTTAAAATTGAATTATCAAAATCACATTTTGAAAATGTTCTATTAAATGGCACATTTATGAGATACTATGCTAGTACCCGATACTTCGTTACCGGTAGCTTTAAATACCGGAATATATTTAGAAGAAAACTAAATTCTTTTTTCATAAGAACTTTTTCTTTTATTATTATTTTTAAATGTTTGTATAGGTCATTACTTTTCATAATTTATAAGGTCTATAAACTTCTTAAACTATTTATCTTATCTGCATAAACACAATCCTAAAATTTAATTTTCTAGAAAAAACAATATAGTTTTTTTAAAAAAAACCGTTCAAATGAATGTTTAGACTGTATTAGGAACACACATACCAAATTTCAAGTTCTTCCAAGTGTGTAAAACTTTTAACATTCATGCCACTCCTTGTAAAAAATATCCGAAATCACGCCTTAGAAGGATTAGCGAACCCACATAAAAAATTTAAAGTTCCTTGCTTAAACCGTTTGGCTTCAAAAGGGCTACTTTTCACAATTTTAACCCCTTTTCCCACGTTGCAGGCCTAAACTCCGAAAATTATTATATACGTGATTAAGGTTATTTTCAAATGCACACAATATAATGAGAAAGACTTCCCGTTTTTGAAAATGTTTCCATGTTACTGCTCCACGAGGGAATTTACAAAAATCCCGCTTAAGCGGATGCCTAATCGGGATTAGAAAAGCACATACCAAATTTGAAGGTACTGGTCTTAGTGGTTTGGGTGGCCCATCTAGGAGGTGAGTTTTCCTTTTTGGGATTTCAAAGGTACCTTCTAAGCGGATGTCTACGCGTTAATAGAATCCAACACAATAAATATTAATTTCCTCGCTTTAGCTGTTTGTTCAAGCACTTGACTTTTCTTTTCCATGCCCCTCCATGTAGGTATTTCTAAAAATCCCGTATATGCGGTTTTACGTGTTATTAGGATACACATACCTTGCTTAAAAGGTTTGACTAGACCGCCTATAGGGAGATTATCCCCTTTTTGCCATTCCCCGCAGGAATTAGCGGATGTCTACGTGGGACTGTAAACCAATATACCAAATTGAAAAGTCCTCGCTTCAGCGGTGTGTACAGGCCGCTAATGGGGAGAATTTTCCCCTTCATGCGCCTCGGTGAAGAAATTTCCGAAAAATCCCGACTTAGCAGATGTAGTTAGATAAGCGATAAGAAAAACACATTACATATTTCAAGTTCGTAGCTACTGCTTTCCTCATAATTTTTCGTAGAAAAAGTTAAAAAAATTGTAACCAACATTTTCCACTAATCGAAGAGAACAAGTGATTCATCTTATTTTATCTAACAGTAAGGTTAGCTCATTGGACATGGGTCGGCGCGTTCTTGATAAACTATCTGTTCCAACAACCTTAAATCATGTTCAGGTTTGTTAATAACAAACCAAAAAGTCAAGCCGAAAGAGTTTGAAAACTATTGAGAACTCAGCAACATAGAGTAAGTTAAATTTGAATCTAATAAATTATGCAAAACTCTAATTGATTATTCTTCGTTGACGAAGAGCTAACCAAGCTCTTCAGTTCTCTGGAGGAAATTATGACTTAGAAAGCTGAGGAAAATTTCCAGGAAGCTTATGACTAGAGCCTCAAAATCTCGAAAGAACGCTGACTAAGACAAATACTATAAAATACGAAGAAAATATAAGAAGGTGCTTCAATACAAACTAAAATAATATAGGAGTTTTGAGCGGATTCAAATGCTGTGAAGGAGAATGAAATTGAGAGTAAATGGGTTTTTATTGTCCAAGAACTTTTCGGTATGCCGAGTGACGCCTGCAGTAAGAGATGTCATTAAACTACCTGTTATTAATAAAACTCATAGTGACTGGAAAGTATATATTATCTAGGAAAGTTAAGAATCAAACAGGTACGAATTTTCTTCCTTTAGCGACTTTAAATCTCCACACACACACGTATCCTATAATGCTGAAGTGTGACGGGGATATCCCAATAAAAACTTTAAGACCAATCCTTTTGGCACGCTTGGCACACGGATATCCGGGTGCGGTGTCAATATGGATTTCATGGCCAAATACTTTGACAAAGACTTGTTATGATGAGATTATCATATTTTTTTTTTACTAAAAAGCCAAGAACAATTGGTAGAGAAATTTATTCGGTCAGAAACTTTGCTCGAAAGCTCTCAACCTGGTAGATCCTGTGAGACGGCTCTCCATTGTCTAGTTTTCAAAATCGAGAAAGGTCTAGACAACATGTATTAAAATCTGAGTTTTCTTGTGGGTACACACGTAGACTATTCACAACACCACTTATGACTCGATGAGGTCTTCGGATGAAGCGCATTTAGTCAAACCAGTTCTAGTTAAATGAATTCGCTTTCTGTCATGTACAAAGTTGTTGAAACCTGACAGTCATTAGAGCTCAAAGGTCACAGTTGATGTTAGTAGAGGATGTTCTGAAGAAAGTGTACTCTTCCCTCATTTGTAGTATTTTGGAGTCTGCTCACTTTAAGTGGATATTGAGGTGTGGACACCCGGGCTTATGCGGACAATGTAAAATTGTTTCTAAAGATAAGCAACACAAGAGATGAAAGGTAAAGGGCTTGAAATATGGCAATATTCCAAGTGCGCGAGAAAATAAGTCTAGAGGAGTTGCTGAGTGGCATCTAGTGAATTTTTGGCCAACTTAGTAAAGCTTTTTGTTTCATAGCCCTAATTCGTTATTTTACTTCGGTGGTGTTAAGTGGTGGTTATATGTCTGCCCCAAGGAGGGCAGACATACATATTTTTAATATCTGGGGTTGATATTAAAAATATGTAATATCTGGGGTTGACTTTAGATAGTAATCTGATGTTGAAAAGCCGTGTTCAATTTGGGTGTATGAACCGGCAGGGGCACAGTAAATGTGCTTTGTAGTTACCAGACACTTCGCACCATATGCATCTGTTGTCTGGTTGCCACGAGCAGTGGTGAAAATCATTTGGGCTAGCCAGAACAGCTATGTATGCATAGCATACTTAAGGACATTCTTGCTGTTATGTTGCACATACTGCACCTGGCCCTTCTAATAAATGACAAGGCCATGAAGTATATATGTCTGAATTGCAATGGCATGGTTGTATCGTTGAGAAGTTATCATAATTTCTTTAGATATCATAAACCCTGTATCGAATTGGATAGAAAATATGGAATAATTATTACGAATAGGGATGTCTAGGGCACCTCAACTGAACTACTTGCGAATTACTCTGACATCTTTTACACTGATGGATATAGTATCTCTGACGGCATTGGATCCGGCTAGTATCTTGACGATGTGAAGATATATTGTTATTCCATGGGCAAAATGGCATCAGTTTAAGATTTTTGATATTTTGGTTATGGCGAGTTGGACAATCGATAACGGATGAAAGGAAATAGTTTCAGTATCTATAGTGACAGTCAGCCTGCGTTTAAGCCACTTAACATTTCACACAGTGTTATTTCAGAGTGCTGGCAGAAACTCAACAGGTTCTTTTGGGAACACGTTCTGTCTGTCTTGCCATGAATAACACGGTTAATCGACTTATATGTATATAAAATCTGTTTTCATTGAGAGGCAGTCATAAGAGCCTGCTGTGATAAATACGAGGTATCGTATTTTTGAGAAGACTATATGGAATATGTTATGATACCTGACCATTTTAAGTAAAGTTTACTGATGTAGACTTACTGGCCTGATTACAGCTTATGCTTGTAGTATGGCGAAGATGGGCATTGCTGAAGACTTATTATGTGTGTTATATTTGAAGGATGAGGATATGGTAGAAAACTTTGTTTGCTACTTTCCAGATTTCTACAGGACCAGTCAGCGCATTTTGGGTAGTGAGATAATCTTAAGGGATTCTGCCTGACTTTCTCATTCTCATGCAGAAGACTCGGAAATTCTGGACATGAACTCTTCTCTCTTCAGTTTTTGTGTCTTCTTATTTTAATTTTTCTTTCCTTTATTTTTCCTTTCTAGAGTATGATTCAATGGACAATTTGTAGATCGAGCAGACTTGTCACTGTTCTTGTTCAATCCAGTCCAACAAGGACTCTCAAACAGTGTTCCACCTCAAATTAAAGGAAACAAATTAATTGATATCGATTTATTAAAGTAGCGCAAATGAATCTGAATTTTTTGAAGCACTAAACTATAAGAACTGATGCAATTAGTTTAAGCGAGTAAAAAAGCAAAAGCTTTAAGGTAGCGCAGTGGATCATGAGATCCAATTATTTGTGTTTTCCTCATTATTTTATGAAATACAACATCGTTCATTATCACATGATGGTTTTTATAAGAGTTTTCGTGGAGAGGTGTGGTTTCTTCACTAGATCTGTGTGAAATTGTGGTTTTTCTTTTAGACTTTATCGTTTTTATATTGGACTTTGAAGGTGTGGTCTGTCTAACGTGTATTTATTTCGGTTTTTAAAGTGTTGTCGGTTTTTTATGTATTCATTAACAGCCAATTTATGATAGATTAAGCGAGGTACCCAAGACACCACACCCTAATTTAACTCAGGTTATCACAATACTAACCTATAAAAAACCAAGAAATTCAACTTCATCACTAATCTATTTACTCTGTGTAGGACCATATACAGAATTCCCTTTACACCACAAAATTTTGTTAGCCATAATCACAATTGACAGATGTTAACTAAAAAACACATGATAATGTATTTTAAAAATCGTTAGTATCAAAAAACAACATGATTTTTTCTCTCTTCCTAATTGACATTAAACAAAAATATAACAAAAATATATTATAAAGTAAAATAAACAAGATGATTGCTTAAAGTTTTTATAGTCAAAATGTAATGCAACAAACACTGGCAACATAGTGCTGCAACATGTCAACTTAAGTGACAAAATAAAAGACACACTAAATATTTCAAATATTTTAGTAACTAATACGATGCTGCGGATGATGATGATGACAATATGGACACGCAAAACTGCTGTAGGTAACCATCACCATTAATATATAAAACTAAAGGAAAGAAATTAAGTTTATGTTGAACATTATTTTCTTCATATTCCCAGCGTCATGATCATCATCATGGCCATGTAACATGTACGTTGTAGTAAATGTCATGATGTTTATTTGAGGTGATTACCGAAAAAAGGTGTAAAATTGTTCACTTTAGTTTCTGTTTTTTCTTCATAAAATTTATTGATAATAAGGGATAGTGAAAGAGAGTTAAGACTCATATTTCTTTTTCTTATAAGACGTAGTGAACTTAAACTAAAAGATGAAAAAAGTAATGTTCCGACTTTAATTCACTATAACTTAGTTTATGATGTTTGAATTGTAAATAATTGTAAAATAATGGATTCATTTTTTAAGGAATCCCGATTAAAAAAACAGTTATGCATCTTTATATATATATTTATTTAATTTAATATGACCCCATAATTGATAAAATATAATTTAATCCGAAAACTAGTAGCAATTTACATCTAATTGTATCATATTAGATAAATTTAGATACAATTAGAAGTGATGTAGTAAAGTTTGGTCCGAATTTTGTCCTGATTCAATTTTATTAAATTATACGTTATACTATACGATTATATCTTATTTAATATAATGGGATATATGGAAATTTTGAAAAAAAGATTTGATATTGATGAAATTTACTCAAATTTTGCAATAATTCCTATAATGTTGAACCGCAAAGAAAATGGCGGCTAAACTTCACTTTATGGGGTGTTCTCCAAAATTTTCGGTTAAGCGAGCCGGGCCCCGTAGGGCCCGAAAACCGGTACGCATATTAACATACAGGTGTGGATACTCTAATGAAGGGAAATATCCTCATGATTTCAAAAATGATATTATTTTAAGGTTCTAGGTTTCTTCTTCAGAAAAACTCTACTCAGCGAAGACACTAAACTGCCCATCACATAGCAGAAAACCCCTAAACCCGGCCGCTCAAGAAAACTTTCCTCAACGAAGCCGGGCTTTGAACGGACTGTAGCCTTAGGTCTATAAATTTTTGTACAATCCCACGCGCTTATCCCTGGGTAATGCCAACGATAGCATCTAAAAAGTCATATTTTTATGTAAAATTCATTATATGATCTATGTCTAGGATCTACGTCACGCAGAAAAACTTTACTCGGCGAAGCCACTAAACTGCCTATCACATAGGAGAAAACCAGCGCAGAAAATCTTTCCTCAACGAAGCCGGTCTTTGGGCGGACTGTAAGAAAAAACCTTTAAGTGAATACATTTTGTACTATCCCCTCCCCGAGGTTATCCCTGGGTAATGCCAACAATAGCAACTAAAGTCATATTTTTATGTAAAATTCATTATGTGAATAGGAAATTTTACAAAAACAACCAAAAAAAAACACTAAAAAAACTTCCTCTCCCCATTTTTTGTACTAAAAATATATATAAAATAGCTCTAGAGGGCACTACGTATCATGGATCATAAAAATAATATAATTTTTGAAATCGTGAAGAAATTTCCTTTCATGTGAGTACCCACACTTATATGTTTCTACGCATACCGGAATACAAAAAATTTTCTTTTTTAATTCCAGGGGGGTCATTTTTTTTTTTTTTTTTTGAGGAAAAATGCAGTCAAAATGCAGTTTTGCTAAAAACGCTGATGTATTTACTTTACCGATTAAATGAATAATATTATTGCTCAAATTTATTAACGCTCAAATTTAAAAATTCTCAAAATGTCGACTGAAACTCAATGAGTTTATTCCGGTTTATTCCGCCCATACACGGTCGTCAGAGCTTCAATTTCCCTTGCCCCCACGTTAAATAAAAATAATTAAAAATAATGTTTATAGATAGTTTTTTTTTCCAAAAAAAACTCATATTTTCAGAAAAGCATATCGAGTCCTATCCTCCAAAATAACGTAAGCGGCACAAATAGACCCAGAGGAAAAACGGTTTGATGTGTCATTACTTTTCTTACTACCAGTAACGACACCAGCTTACTCTCTGCATTACTTTAACACAAACAATAAGGAATTACTAATAACTAGGTAATTTCGCTATTATTTCAATACAAAAAATAATGCCTTGCCCATAAGTACTTATTTTTATTATTATTTTAAATATAAAGTAACGATCTAAAAATTGTTTCAAAATCTATTAATAATGAGTTTAGTATTTTTCCACTTCTAGTAAGTACAGATATAACTACTTATTTCTGATTTTGTGTAAGCTGAAAAGTAATGACATTTTGTGCAAGCATGTCATTTATTTTTTTATCTATCAAGTATAACATGTCAATATAGCTCAGATGCTAGAGCGGTTGGCTGATAACATGTAGGCCCGGACCCGTGTGGGTGTATTTTATTAAAAAAACAAAATTTTAATAAAAAATGTTCTATTAATTTTTTTTAAGGTATTTTAAGATTCTTTATTTTTCTATTTTTTGTTAAGGAGTTTGACATTATATAGAGATATGTCATTATATTGAGCGACGTCCTTATATAAAATTAATGAGATTTCCAATGACAATAGTAAGTACTTGCCATTGCCAAATATGTACTTATATATCCACTTATTCGGTAATGCTTTTCTATTTTAATTATTTATTGAAAATTTACACTTTTCGATCATTCCATAAAATTTCATAACGCGAGGAAGTTAAGCGTTGTGCTGGCGCTACTGTACTCAAATATTGCTCACCTTCCATTCTTTATTTTTTAGTTAGGACAAAAAATTATTACACTTATTTTTTAGGTGCGCAATCGATCGCACATTTAGGGGTCAAAATTGAACCAATTTAATGTTCTTAAAATGAATTTTTTTATAAAAATGAATAAACTGTAGACAAATTGGGTATCGGGAAATTTTAAAGACGATCCACCGGTATAAAATATGTCTGAACATTTTTGCTGTTCAAAAAATACTTTTCGAATACCACATTTGTATAAGAAATTGTTGTTGGTTTGAGATCAAATTAACATAAAATAATGCTTATTGAATTTAAGCGAGGGGTGTCTGGGCGTTTTTCCATATCCTTATGTTAGACGACTTTTTCTTAACTCAGGGAACTTCTGTTGTAAATATTTTTAGTTGTTTGCATTATAATACAGTATCTTTAGTTTTAAGTGAAAAAAAACGGTAAGAAATTTCAGTTCTGACTACAATTGTGGTTCATTTCAGAAAAGCAAACCACATCAAATTACTGTATTATGATTTTACATTTATTTTCTACAGTAGTTTTTTTTGTTATTTAAAAAATAAAATAAATAAATGCTTGTTTATATTTTACTGCATATGTGGAAAATTTTTACTACAATTGTGGTTCACTTTATGAACAGTTAAAAACAAATGACAATGTTAGTTGAATTTACTGAAATGTAAGTCGTCTTTTCTTCAAATGAAATTTCATTGGTTTTTAACTACATATGCAGTGGTCTTTACCTACATAGTATTCTAAGTGTAAGAGCTTTTGAACCCCTTTTTTTATAAAATTTCAAAAAAGTGGCAACCCTGGATTCGAGTTCTTTAATACTGTGTGCAAATAAATCTAAATTTCGTAAATTTCGGCATGTTTTCATACAAAAATGGAGTAATTTGTTACCCCCAATTTTCATCCCCTAATCGTGCGATACCTAAAAAAATACAAGTCTTATAATTTTTGTTTCATTTTGATTCAAAATAAACGTGTTTAAATAAAAACGTTCAACACAAAAATTAAAAAAGCAAATTTAACTTTAATTGAGATAGGGTTTTTTCTTTCAAAATAATAGTTAAATTAGTTTGGTCTATTTTTTTAAATGACTATAAATTCATTATTTGCAATCAAAACTTGCTAAATTTTTTTTAGAGGTGTGCATTTTAGAATGTTCTACGAGAATACGTTAAAAACAAGATTTAGAAAAAAATTGAGATAAGACTTTTTTATATTAAGTCAACAATATATTATTTGTATTCAGAAAAACCCCCAAACATTTAGTTTCTAGTTTAACTTGGCTTTAATTGAAAGAAAATTCTCAACTAATCGATCGAAGTCAAGTTTTAGTTCTGAAAACAAAAACTGGGCCATTCAAAATAAAATCTTAGCTACGGCCCGAAAAAGTATAGCAGGTTGAATTAAAAACTTAACTCACAGAAAAGCTTCACAATCTGAAGTTATTTTTCATAGGCATTATTTAGGGGTAACATAAAGTGTTTGGTGAAAATTTTTTCTTTAAGAACAACTCTCAAATTTGAATTGGCTTTTGTTGGCGTGAGTGCAACTTAAATTACCCACGAGTTATGAAAGTGAGTCAAAAATTACTCACACGCCCCTTTCGGTTAAAACCAAATATTGTGGAGACCATATTGCGATTTCGCGCCAAAAAAATTATTATAAAAATTATGTTATGTAACAATTTACTATTAACCCTTAACTATAGGTAAAATATTTATAAACTAATTATGACTTGTTTACATGTAATTTATTTGAACTATAAAAAAAATTATTCTTATTGTTCTAACAATGAAAATCTTGAAATAAATAAAAAAAATCCTTATTTAAATTATAAACAAATAATTCTTTCATAGTTCTGATTTTTCATGACTGCGGTATGTGTTGGTCCATTTTATTGCTGTCATACCGTTGTGTCAGTTGATTTTACGACGCTTGTTTAGGGTAGTCATAAAATTAAAAATTTTACGATTTCTTTATGATTTGACATTTACTGGTAATGACAACCAATGTAAACATCAACTCCCGCCAAAAACAACTAAAATAAGTTTCCGAACACAAAAGAATGTAAATCCTCGTAATAAAGGTAAAATATGTGTATATTTTTAAGATCAATGTAATTTCATGTAATAGATTTAAAATTTATTTACCTGTTTAGGATAAAAGGTGTGATTTTTTCTATCACACAGTGTCAAAGGTTATGTCAATTTTATGTGATTCTTGTCACAATGACACAATATGAAGTACAGAAGATAGATGGACAGATAGAAAACATCAAAATTTTTGATGGTCATAAAATTATCAAAAATCCATGAATGTCAACTAAACATTTTTACTACATTTTAATTGTATTGAATTGTTTAAGTTTGGTTCAAGTCCTGGTCTTTGTGATGCTTTTTCAAAAGAAAAAAAAAAACCGCCCGCTTGCCTGTAAATTACTAAAACTACTACGAGTATTTGTGGAAATAATCATAAAATAAAATTTTATGACATTTTGTTTATTAACGTTGGTGGTGACTCAAAAAGAGAAGTGACTTAAAAAGAGAAGTGACATTTTATGTTATTTTCGTGTTTTTAAAAATTATTGTTGATCCCGCTGTTTTTAAGTGGAAATCGCTTAAAAGCAGTTGTTTTTCGTAGTTCGTTTACTGTGTTGCTTGCTACGTAACTGCTGTTTAATTTTCTCATTTAAGAAGTTCTTCAATATTTGCAGATGCATTTCATGTTTGACTTTTATGGCATTTTAGTTATTGGAGCGGAGCGTTCGTTCTATTTAGTGCATTTCAATAATCATCATATGATTAGTCATTAAAAAAATCCATTTAAAAACTAGTATTTGCAGTGGAGTGTTGTATGTCTGCATAGAAAATAAAAGGTTTTTTTTTCATATTTTATTGTGTTTTCAGGATTAAAAGCTAAAATTAGTTTTTATGATTATTAGCCCGCCATATTGAATTATTAGCTATAATTTTGTAACAGGTTGAAGTAACGTAAATTATATTTATATACATCGGATAAAATATGTCGAATCAAGAGATGTACAGTGGTGAGCTCTTCTAAGTACATATAAGTACTTTTTGTACCTAAAGATTCAGTCCGAAAAATATTTGACACTAGAACTAATCCATACTTTTCTAAAGGTATTAGGTACGTTGAATCCAAATCTGGTTTTAGAATCACACACAATCGGGCGTTCGACCTATAAAAGTCGGACAAGCCTAGATTTTCATAAAATTGCTCCGATTTTTCACCTTCTGGAAAATATGTTTTGCATAATACTTGTAACTTTACCTGAATATGCTACTCTTAATCTTTGATTTTTGAATTTGTTCCAAAACTTATTTCCTTACGAAAGTATCGTCTCTTGAAATTCAGGTTGTAACAGCCATTTAAAGTCCCGCAGAGTAAAATTGTAAAATAATCCAAATTATAAGCAAGTTCAACTGACCAGAATTCCAAGAAAAACCAAGTTATCTAAAAAGTTCAAATATCGGAAAACGTTTAGAGTAGCGTACTCAAGTGCCGTTACAAGTATTATGAAAAATATATTTTCCGGAAGGAGAAAAATCGCAAATTTTTTTTATCAAAATCGAGGCTTTTCCTGCACTCAGTGAACTTCTGCTTTAATGTTTGGGTTTCTTTATTTTTAATGTAATGTCAGTCATGTGCAGAACAAATTAAATTTTTTACTAACTTTGTAGTTCATTTAAAAAACAAACCACATTAAATGACTGTTTTATGATTTTACATTCATTTTTTACCGTTTTTTTTGTTATTTAAAAAAATAATGTTTGTTCATTCTTCACTACATATGTATGTGGTTTATTTTTACTACAAATGTGGTTCATTTTTTGAATATTAAAAACAAATGACATTGTTAGTTAAATTTACTGAAATGTAAGTCGTACTTTCATTAAGTGAAACTTCATTTGTTTTTAACTACATTTGCAGTGTACCTACATAGTATTTTTATTATAATAAGAACAACTGAAAGTCTTTTAAAACAACCTATTTAGAGGACAAAACTTAAAAAAAATAATTTTTTTCCCTTTGTTTTTGAGATTTAAAAGTTTTTTTTTTTTTGTGATTACAAATCAGAACACATACACAAGCCAATGTTTGTATGTTTGAATTTCTTGTAAATTTAATTGAAATAATTTTGTATTGAAATAAACTGTTTTTTTGTAAAAAATGTTATGAGAATTATGGGATTTTTTTTTTTAAAGGAGAAAAATAAAATTCAAAATTTAACTGCCAATATTTAACTACTACCGAAAGAACGTATTTTCTATAGTTTATTTTTTAAACTAACGATAGAAAAAGTTGAAAAAATATTTCTATGGACTTTAATTGATTCTTCATTTCAAAACAAACTTTCGGTAAAACTTTATAAAAAAAATTTTGAATCGGTAACAGAAATTACATTATGAGTGTATCTTTCATTTCACAATTCTATACATTAGAGCCACATAAAAATATAAATATGGTACTAAGCGATTGATAATCTTGTGATTTTAAAACTGCCTTTGCGGTATCACAAAACATAAAAATTAAAATTTATTACCAAAATTTTAATAGCTAAAAGATTGCTTTAAGAAACAAACACCCGCCTTTTATTCAAACATACAGCCATATTGGATTACAAACTGACACTTCCTACTTTAAAACCTCAAACTTAAACGTATGGACAACAAACAATACATCAAAAACTCCATAAAAATCATCATGAAACATATTGAAACACATTCATACTACTACTGGTTGAACTCACAAAAGTGCGGGTTGTAAAAGAAAAAAAAAAAATTAAACGAACTCATAGTGAGTCTCACATACTCTGCTGTCAATCAGCCATAAATCATTATGGACGCCATTGTAAATAGTTATAAAGAACACAAAAAAGAAAAAGAGAAACAAAAAACAATTGAATTGACAGTTGAAGTAAAATGAAATGAAAAGAAGAAAATAACAAAAACAGACATAAATCAATGACGAATGATTAAAGTGACTGCTGATGGTTTTTGGGGTGTGGTAAATGAAATATTTAAGTTTTTTTGAAATGTTATCTAAAGAAACATAAATATTTGGATTAAAAATGTATTTATTTTTTATAAAATTGAAAAAAAAAACATTAAAATGCCTCTGATAAAAGTAGCAAAGTCATAAAAAAACATCTACGGAAAAGTGTCATATCGGCAAAATTTTATTAATGTGAGTGAGTAAGTTTTATATAAAATGGGTTTTGTATTATTTATGCCCATATGAGTGAATGCGTTGTGTGTATTAATCAGAGTTTCTAATAGCATGTCTTCTACGAATCCTTAATTGTTGTGAACCCATGCATCTGAAAGGAACTTTCGATTTTACTTACCATCGATCGTAAATGATTCTACGAAAAACTTGAACGAATTGGTTTCGTAACTGATACCAGGACATGTAAGCATGACGTTATCGTAGGTTAATTGACTATATGTGACATATTATAGGGTTGAACTAGTAAAGGGTGTTTTTATAGAGGTATAGAACTTTAAAATTTAATAAAACACAGATGATTTTTTTTAAATTGACATGAAATTTACTTTATTCGAAAGAAAATCTTCTTGCATTATAATTTAAATATGACTTCTGGCATATTACCGCCACGGCTGGATCGGACGTAATCTAATTTGGAAGTCCAGTTTTCGATAACTTTTTCCAGCATTTGTTGTCGTATATAGGCAATGACGTGTCTAATGTTGTCTTCCAAGTGATCAATCTTTTCAAGCTTATCAGCGTAGACTAGCGACTTCAAATATCCCCACAGAAAATAGTCCAGCTGCGTTAAATCGCATGACTTGGAGGCCGAAAAGTGAAACTATGCGGTTAAAAAACATTCTATTCAATAAATCAATTGTGGCACGAGCTGTGTGAAATTTTGCGCCGTTTTGTTGAAAACACAGCTCCTGCACATCATGGTTGTTCAATTGATGAACGAAAAAGTTAGTAATCATGGCTCTATAATTAATCGAATTAATTGCTCTGATGGACTATGTTGACCGAAAAATGGAAGTAGTGCGCGATACGTATTTCGAACTGGTTGCCAACTTAAAAATATATCTGTATAAAAAACACCCTCTACATGTTACAATGCATTTAATTCGGAGGAAGGGTTTGTACATACCAAATTCGTCTAGGACAACAAATTTAAACATGAAGCTACTCAAGAAGATGGAAGAAGTTGAGGAGTTTCGTCAGTGCGACGGAGTTCCTGGGGTAGAAAGGTGACATAATACCGATTGTTTAGAGCGCACAACAAGCCGACATTCTGGTTTAAGTGTAAGCCCTCAAGGACTTGAGTCGAATTTGGGAAGTATTTTCCCTTCTCCGAATCCTCTTTTCGACCTAACCCAACCTAACCCTAACTCAAGAACGCTTACTGTATAGCCAGAAGTTGTTTACTAATGACTGGGCCATGTCTACGGCACTGAATATGAACGCGTGTAAGATTCAGGCTTCTCTGCTCAGCATTAAGGTTATTGCTGCTAGCCTCAAGTAGCTGTGAGTTTTCCTGAATAGGAAAGTTCATTGTGGCTGCCATAATGAGAGTAGCTAAGGAGCACCGAGTGTGGGCGCTGTGAAAATAGCAGCGGGTTCTAAATGAGTTGTGATCCCAATATGAGCCATTGGAGGCTAAAAGTGTTATCAAACCGATTATGACTTATGCCGCAATTATGGGGTTTCATATGGCTTCGATCGTTAAGAAATGTTACATAAGTGGAAGACTTCAGAGGGTACAGTGGCTATGCTGTGTGAGCACTTACATCGCGATTATATCGATACCCACTAGGTTAATAAAAAAATTACTTCCCCAAGCCCAATAGATGTTCGGGAGAAATATGAGGCAGCACTTGCGACTTTCAGATTGATGATACTCGGCTAGTAAACTCTTGCAGCCCGGCGTACCCAGAATCAGAGGGTTCTCCATAATATTGTTCAACAAAATCAAATTTTTTCCCAAATTACAACGTCCGACCTATAAACTTTGATAGAAGAGACAAAAAAAAAGACACGTGGTTCGGCGTTTTGAAAGTTTACATCTGGGTTTAATTTTAGGTGGAGGTAAAGTTTCCCCCAAATGCAAATTTTGTGTTGTCAATCGGCATAGAAAATCGAGTAAAGCTTACGTTTAGAGTATATGGTGCAGCAAATTTATGTGAAATGTTACGGAAAACATTTTTGTAGAATATGTTAACCCTCTAACTCCTCAAAGTAAGGGTCTTTTTTGTCCTTCTTTTAAGAAAGAGCAAAAAACACCTTTAAAACAGGGATTTAAGGGGTTAAAATGTTCCGCAAAAATATTCGCCGTGAAATTTTACTATAAGTCACTGAATACACCAAAATCAAACATTCCCCAACCTAGGTAATATGGCTTTCGGCTCGTTGTAGCTAAAACAAACCAATGCCTCTGGTGGGAATCGAACCCACTACACCCGCACTGATAAGCTAGCACGCTCACAACTAGACTACCGGGTCTGCTAAGATATCACATCTCGGAGATCGAATGTGATATACCATGAGACTATTGGCATTTATTTCCACATTGACGGATCGAAACTGGATAAGCGATCTGTTTAAGTTTTCTTTTGCTGGGATCTGGATATAAGGATATAAGACTTTCAGACTGCAACATCATCTGTCAAGTGGACTTGATTGCTATTAGGGAATAAATGCCCCTTTTGAATAGGCCTGATTATTATGCTGATGTGATTTTAACTAATTGGTCGGTTGCAATAAGGGCACCATCAGGGAAATGTGTGAAAACGAAGATAGTTTTAAACTGTAAAGAGGAATCACTGTTTACTCATGCAGGGGACGTCGTTGGTTAATATGGGACACTGTTGAGGGAAATTAGTGGGCTAACAAGAGTTGGATTGTTCCACAATAGTATTTGTTAACCTTAATAATCAGAGACCTTTTTGGATCTTGGAAAGTAGGCCAACAACATTCACAGTATAATCTGAGACGCGGATGTTGTTAAAATGATCTCGAAACTACTGAAGGTTGGAGATCGGATTTGTGAAAAACGAAAAATGCTGTTTTAGAGATACTATCCGACCTGATAGGTATCCTAAATCGACACTGTGACTGTACACACAGAAAAATAATGTGCCAACCGAATAAAAAATTGTATTTTGGTGGATACAAGCAATAAATTTATCAGTTTGTGTGTGTGGCAACTAAAATTCAGTTGTATTAATGAAATTTATTTGTTTAAAACCAATATTTCGTTCTACCAACCGATTTCAGTCGAAGTAACCCAATTTTAGTGGGCACATGGCTAAATTGGTAGTGTGTTAAAATGAAATCCTAGAACAATGCAAAGAAATGCTTTGTCGGCCTTCGCGAGAATCAGTCCGTAGTATTGGAGGCGAGATGTCATATCGTCTCTTGGGTGTTTAAGATAAACAATTTAGGGAAACTACTGCTCTTCTTCTAGCGGAATAATTATGGTAGAGAGCGAGAGCGCAGTAAAATTTAGTTTTGACACCCTTTATTGGCGTTAATATATCATTAATCAGGAAACAATACGGCAGTTTAAGGCACGAGGCGAGATAGTTGTGTAGCGTCTAATCTGTGAATGTTTAAATCTAAAATCTCAACGCTTTAGATGTTTAATTCGTAGATAAAAATAAGTTTGTCAAACGTTTAGAATATATTTGAGAGAAAAGGCTGAGCGACATGTTATTTCAGATATGTTGTAGTTAAGTATTAAATAAAAAACAACAACAAGTAGCACTTTCTTAAGTTAGCCGTAGATGAAAAGTTATTGAGAACCTCTGATATATATGTTTACATATGTGTTAGTGTTTGTTTAATGATGATACTGGTTTTGGGTTTAAAATTTTTAACTGCTTGAAATCATATCACATTGTCATAAAAAAAGAACGCAGTGTATAATTATGGCATTTTGTGTGCTAATGTGAATTCATGTCCTGCGGCATCATCAGAAGCAGAATCAGTATCATCATCAACAGAAGCCGTAGTCATGCAGAAGCATTCATTCAACCAGCCACTTAAAACAGGCAAGTCAGTATTATACTCATTAACGTAATAACGCCTCACTTTCACATAAATTCACACACACACATACAAACATTCAAAAATACAGCCACTTTCATAATTTTCAAATAGACACCAACACATTTTACACACACACACACATAAAATCACATTTTATTATAGTCCTCTTTAACATTTATTCAAAATATGAGGCTCAATTTGTGTATGTGTGTTTTTGTATTTGTATACTACAACTGCTACTCTCATTCGTATGTTTAAAATGAGGCACTGAGCTCGCATAAATCACTCATTATGAGGCGTAATTAATGCGACTATATGGCGACCTAAATTTTATATAAATCATTAGATTAGGCAAACACAACCTCTACTTCTCTCATACTCCTTGTGTAGAAGTAATACATACTGTATAATAAATGTTCCAAACAAACATCTCTCGTAACGCATAGACATTTTTGGTAAGATATAATATTGTATGAGTATAACTGGGTATTAAGCTACATGTAAAACAGGAATGGGAAAACTTAAAAACAATTTAAGACTGTTTAGAACTTTAATGTTTTGGCTTTGAATAAAGAGCAGCGTAGACTATCTTTCCCTTTGAGCTTTCATTATGAAGATAAGAAGATAGGGAGTCTTAACATTAAAAAATAAGTTATATAAGAAATGAAGCTTTTACAAAATTCGTTCAGTCGTTGAGTTTGTCTAGCTACCTTTATATGATTCCAATTTCTCCATCTGATAAACACTTAAATTATCCGACGGTCTACGACTTTGCTAATAAGCTTCAAGCCATCCTTTAAAAAATTATTGACATATACCCTGTTTAATATTCACCTCAAGTTCTTATTCGTCTCATTTCAATGTTATTTTATTAGCGACTTGACAATGTCCTCCGATTAAAACTTCACCTTTTCTGGTTCCTGAAACATAATACATGCTGATAATATTTCTTAATCTTGACAGTCTCTTTCGCACCTAACAAGGGAAGTATTTCCATTGCACTTTACAAGGAAAGCGGACATTAAAATCTTAATGAGACAATTCAAAGGACACGTGAACTCAGAAAAAAGTCTCAGTTATGGCCACCGAATTTGTTACCAATCGAATTCTGGCGGATCTCATTATTTATAATGTGTTAATTATATGTCCCATTTTTATTTCTGATTTTTTAGTATTCGTTTATTGTAAAGACGATTGGACAAAAAAAATTTATAAATTTGTATTATTTGAGAGAAAATGAGTTTCGAAAACTGAGGTGAATGGTGAAAGTGAGAATAGGAATCACTACCATTATTACGTTCCACAAAATTTTAGTGAAATTATAAAAACTTTTGAGATTTTTTGGTATTAAACCGTGGCCTTCAGATTAATAGTCTTCTGTCCTACTGATTGCACCACAATCACTTTCAATTTTCATTGCCTTATTTGCTATTTAGACATTTGAATATTTTATATTAATTAAAAAAAAAAATTTTGTGTTTGTCTTTTCCGAGATATGAACTCGGAAGTTTGGAGTACAAGGCAAACTCTCTACTCAAAACACCGCGAACACTTATACGTGTTAAGTGCAAAATTTGAATTTAATTATTTTGTTAGGAAAAAAACATTACCATTTACCAACGCCAATCATTAGTTGCTTCTATAAACAATGCAATCCACAATCCGGTTGGTACTACGGAACTTTAATTATGTGGCATATTTGATTGCGAATACCGTATTTGCAGTAACTACTGTTGATTATCAACAATTTTTTAAACAAATTGATAGATGGTATCAATTCTCTTGTATTATCACAAAATAAATGGTTGCTCCTATCGTGCACATTTACTAATAGAGTTTTATTTGAAAAGTGGATTGGAAATACCAATTATTAAAAAAATTCTAATCGTTCCGACCGAATTCCAAACAATCCTTTTTCTGCTATCAAAAAAAGAAGTTAGTAAAGTCAGCAAAAAATTTTATTGAGTAGCAACAAAATTAATAGATTCAACAAAAGTTTTGCGAACACTTAGTTGATTCAGAATTAAAAATATTTGCTAAAAGTTAATAAAGTTATTATTATTAGTAGACTGAAAAAAAAACTTAAAACATTTGTAGACAAAGAAAACTTTAGTTAATTTATTTGCTAAGAATCTAAAATTTTGTTTGTTATTCTTTTAAAAATAATTTACAAAACGGTACAAAGAATAAAAGTGTTCACAATCCCACATTGTCGACAAGAATTAATTTAATATTTGAAAACAAACTAAAACAAATTAAGTGTTGGCGTTTTTCTATAAACGAAACAAAATGAAATAACAAAATATGAAATATACAAGTTTTTTTTTTGCAATAAGAAAAGGCAACATTCAAAATTACGTAAGATGTGTGTCCTTGTCTTTCGCTTTATTCTGTGTACCTGTACGTATATATGTTTGCAATTTGACCACACTACATTTAACTATAATCATTTAGTTTACAAATACACATTTAATCTTTCTTAAATTTAAATATTTTATTATATTTCTTTAATTAAATTAATAACAATTACTTTGACACAAAATTTATGTATTTTCAATCCGCAATTCATACATATACGATACACATTGTTGGCGTCTTTTTTTTTATGATGTATTAAAACGGATCAAAAATCTTCAATATCTGATTTTTTCATATGTCTTACAAGAGTTGTACTTTTTTTTTTGTATAATTTTGCTCGTCTCTACTACATCTTGACATGCAGCGACATCTATAATTTTGCTCGTCTCTACTACATCTTGACATGCAGCGACATCTACTTCATTCTGCGTATATCTTTCAATCTGGTTGTAGTACACACTTTTAATGTGCTTATCACAATTTAGCACAATTTTTTAGCGAAATAAATTAGTAAATCATAAGTTCAAAACAGTTAAGTGCTGAATAAGTATAACTGAAATTTTAGCTGAAACATGATTACAGCAAAAAAATTTGCTGAAAATAGTATACTTGATTTACAACTTTCCTACTAACTTATTTTATTGAGTGTATTTTTAGCTGCATATATCATATCATATTTTGGGTTTACAAATTGGCTCAAAACTGATTCCATTTACTAAATATTATTAAATCATTTTTATGTCACGTCCCTTCTTCTATCCATACCTGCATTCAAAAGTATCCGAAACGTATACCCCATTTCATTTCTCACCTAACCCAAAACTCATCCTTGCTAACAATAATAGATGTGAAAATTGTACATATTTTATATGAATTGTGTGAATATCATAAGGACGGATGCCCCGTTTCACATAATTTAAATCATAGTCATCTTCTACAGCTTATGTTTAGATAGATAGAAGAACATTTATTTTATACTAACACAAACACTAAAAGCAACTCATTATACTCAAATAACAGTTGAAAATGTCGCCGTAAGCACTCATCAAATGCTATGTTGTGTTTTTTTCATTCTGAAAAAAAAAGTTATTTTAATACAAATTTTGCTTAACTATGTTCGTCATTAGTGTTTTATACTTTGCCACCTTTTTCTCTATTGCCTTTTCTAAGCTATGATATCCTTATATATATAGAAAGATTCATAAGGATATGCTCCTTTTGTGGGTTATTCTATGTAAGATGGATAAAGGTAAGAAGCACATGTTATTAAGCTTTAAGGGTTGTTTTATCATTATACATAGATCAGATGATATTTAGAATTTGTTATTATGGAAATGAAGTATATGGATTGTTTCGTAAATTTCTATTAGGAGTAACAGGCGTAGAAGAGATAAAAGCATGAAAAGGTCGGTATCCTTATTTCAGATTACTTTCTGAAGGAAAGAAAACAGAACTATTTCGCTTAACATATTTATTCTGGTGACATTCATACACTCATAGAAATAAACCTGTAAACATAGAAGAAAAAACTACTAAAAATTAGTTAAAAATGAGCTTGCAGAAAAAACTACAAAATTTCGCAATTTTTATAAATAAGAGCAGTAAAAATAAATCTTTACAAAATTTAAGTTATATTCAATGTGAATGTTTGCTAACAAATTGTAGATTGCTGATTTCATAAGGGCAGATTAAATAAGATTCGCATTAAAAATAAAAACTTTAAAAATTTCACATTTTTTAACTTTTCTTTTGTGTACTAATATTTAGTAAATGTGTTTTCTGATTTTAGCAGATTATTTTTTTTAACTTTCAATTAACTAAAATTTAGCTCAAATATAACTAAATGTTATACAGATTTATTTTTGCTATCCTTATATTACTAATATTTAGTAAACAAGTCTGCTAATTGTAGCAGTGTTGTCTGCTAGATAATTTTTGACTAATTTTGAGTAGCTTTTTTGTGCTATTTTTACAACTTTATTTCTTTGAGTCTAATGATTGCAATTAAATGCTTCTTAAATATTTTTAGTTTTTCGCCTATTACACTTATTTCAGTTACACCTATTTCTTTGTTACTATCGGTGCTATGACTAATGACTTTGAAATTGTTTTAAAGACATTGGTTTTTTTAATCCGAAATAGAATTGTAGCGTCCAGTTTATTAACTAACCCAGCAAAAACATGGCAATGACAGGTCATTAAAGTATAAATTACCAATTAATGATAGGTTTTCATTACATTACTTTGAATACAAAATAATGACTTATTAATAATGGGTTATATAAGTACTTATATGTAATTGCAAAATAATGAGTTACTGGTAATTGGTTACACAAGTAACGATTTCTTTTTTTTTATTCTAATGTTATATTTATTAATTTGGTTTGAAAAAGCTAATTTTCCGAGGTAAAGTTTTTTTTAAAAACTCTTAACATTTCTTTTTAAAAAAATACCTTTACGGTAACTTACCACTTATTCAATTATTATGAGAGACCACTTATTCCTTATCTTAAAGTAACCACTAATTCTTTCGCTATGAGTTACCAATCGGGTAACTCATTACTCCCACTTTTTTTGTAAGCTAGAGAGTAATGACCGACGCATGAATTTTTGTTTATCGCGAACAAAAGTAATTAAGCGAGTAAATAGCCTGGTAACTAGTGAAACCTTTTATGCGCTACTTACACGCTTAGTTACTTGGTAATGTCTGATTTTGCTGGATAGTCCTCAGTCAGTAATGTCATTATAGTTATTTGAGTTTCGTGAAATACATTTCAGAACTAAGTCCTAGAAATTGGTTCTTATGGTACCTGTTCGAAAATATATACAATTTGCAGTCCTTTCTTAAAATGTTCCTGAACAGTCCCGGTAAATATTTCGGGAACTAACAGGACATGTTTTTTCTAATATAAATAAAGAATATACTATTTTAAAAAGTAGTAAATTTCTACTTATCGTATACACTGATAATATATTTCATGATGCTTCAAAAACCTTATTTCAATACACAGAACACCTTTTTAAATGTAATTCTTTTGCCGAAATTTATTAGGCTAAAATCACCACTGACCATGAAAGTAATGGCCAATATTTAATGAAAATACAATTCAAATTCAAAGTCTTTTCATATTGGTAAATTTTTGCAATGCTTTGATGGAGAATCGGAACATTTTCATTTCATATTCATATTCATTTAGTAATAACTTTGTCTCTGGATTGAAATGGTTGGGTGTTTTTGTAAATCACCAGTTACGTTTTTCTGAATGTGCTACGTTGAGGCGAAAGCTTAGGTGTTTCAAGTGCCATGTTTAAACGTAACCTAGGGCATTATTTTGATCACCCACTATAATTTTAATAATTTACAATTATTTTTCATATTTGTTTATTCATCTACTTAAATTTCTGAAATTCTTATTGCTACATTTTGGACGGTTAAACTTTGGTTATAATTTAATTTATTTTAGGAATTTTTTTATTTAAATTTATTTTGTTATGTTTTGTAAAACTTTATAGTAGATATTGAATTGAATTTTTAACATTAAATTGAATTGAATTTTTAACATTAAAAAACTAAAAAAAACGTAAAAAAAATCATAAAAAATTTAATTTTGACTTTGAGTCAGACTCTGAGACTATCCGGCTACAATTTATACGTATCGCTGAAAAGCTACATCTCTCTAGTGTCGACCACAACAAGTTTTGTTTAAACCGTCCTGCTGGGTTTCCTAAAATAGCAAAAAGTAAAAATGTCACATATATCAACCATTCATAGTGAAAGGATTAAAATAATGATAAAAATAAGTACTTATGGGTTATGCATTATTTTTTGTATTGAAATAATGATAAATTAGCTAGTTATTAGTATGTATGTTTCTCAACTTAATGACATTCTCATTCAAACTTTCAACCCTATTTACTTTTTCGTCGATGACATAAACATTTGTTCCTCATTATTCTCCGATCTAAGCTAAAGTCATTTAGAGGTTGGCGGCAAAAGTCAGATAATGAATGACACACTTAATCCAGTACCAATTGACAATTTCGAAGTGGGATTACAGACTAAACAGACCTGACACAAGTGGCAGACGCCAAAATTGTTTATAAAAGTCGCATTTCTTTAAATAACTTTTTTTCCGTAATGCCTTGTAAGACCGGGTAAGAACGTTATTGTTATAGACACTGTATTGTGTATATGAGTCATTCAATGTCAGACCGTACGATTTTTGCTAAAAATTGACTTTGATGTCTCCCGATGTCTTTCAAGTACGTATTCGTCATTAAAAAATATTTTCCACGTTTTTCCAGAAAATAATTAAACATTTTTGTTCAAAAAGTTATGAGCATTTGAAAATCGTCAAAATCGTGAAATGACTTCTCATGTCGGATGACTTCCATGTCGGATGACTTCTCACATTTTTGACGATTTTCAACAGCCCAAAAACTTTTAGAATTTTTTTCTGGAAACACGGGTAAAATCTTTTTTAATGTTTAATACGTATGGCAAATTTAAAGTAAATCGGAAGATTTGTTGTAAAAAAGGTGTTCGGTCTGACATTTAATTACTCATATACTTGTTTTAGAGAGTTACCATCGACAGCATTTTTGAGGAAATTTGTCAGTGCTGCCAGACTTTACATTTTCGTGTCCGGTCTAGTAAGTCTATATTGGGGTCTAGCAAATAGAGTCGAATTTAATGCACATAAGACCCAATATCGTGTATTGTACTCGTATGTTAACCTACTGAGCTATGGCATCTTTGACGTAATCTGTTTACCTGTTGGTATTGATAATGAGGCATTCGAAATTCTTGATGTATCTTGATGTAGAGCTTAAATGTATGTAGTCAATTGTCTAATACACCGTTACATCATGCTAACATTGGTCTGCACTTTTTTAAAAACGATGTTGGTCAGAACGTTACAGTCAATGGTGACCACTATAGAGCCATGATTACTGACATTTTCGTTCATCAACTGAACAACCATGATGTGCAGGAGCTGTGGTTTCAACAAGACGGCGCGCAACATGTCACACAGCTCGTGCCACAATTGATTTATTGAAGGAAACGTCTGGTAACCGCATAGTTTCACGTTTCGGACCCGTGAATTGGCCTCCAAGGTAGTGCGATTTAACGCCGCTGGAATATTTTCTGTGGGGATATGTGAAGTCGCTTATCGTCTACGCCGATAAGGCCAAAACGATTGACCACGTGGAGGACAACATTCGCCGCGTTATTGCCAATATACGGCCACAAATATTGGAAAAAGTCATCGAAAATTGGACCTCCAGATTAGACTACGTCCGAGCCAGCCGTGGCGGTCATATGCCAGAAGTCATATTTAAATTATAATGCCAGAAGACTATGTTTCGAATAACGAAAATTTCATGTCAATTTAAAAAATTCATCTTTGTTTTATTCCATTTCAAAGTTTTATACCTCTATAAAAAACAAACTTTTTAATGGAAATTCATAACTTTGTACAACTTATTATTTGGCGTCAAACTGATTGTTTTTGTTTATCGAGGTCGTGTTTGTAAGTAGTCACGCTTACCAGCTCGCTTACAAAACAATGCAAAATAAGTAGTCATTTGGTTCTAAACACTTAGTTACTTAAAGCTGAAAAAAGTAGTAAATTTTTTTGCAAGAAAATGAAAAACGATTAATTTTGAGTCATTTCAAAAAATAATTATCCAAAAGGCTGATTTTTATTCGTATAAGAAAGGCTGATTTTTATTCGTATAAGAAAAAAATCGAAGAAAACACTTAACTAAAATTTAGCTCAAACATAGCAAAATGTTTGTAGGTTTAACAGATTGTGTGTACACTGAAAGAATTATTTTTCTTGATATTAATGAAACAATTTCAGAGAATTGTTTTTCGTAGATTCAATGAAGAATTTCGTTATATCCAAGAAATTTTATTAATATTAAGAAATTTTTCATAAAATTTCATAGTTTCATAAAAAAAAATCATTTGATTTTATAAATTATCTCTTCATAAATTTAAAAAAAGTTTTATTTAGAGCTATGAAATTATTTCAAATACTTAATTTTTTTATTTTCGTTCATAAAATTTGATAATTTCATTAATTTTTGTACATTTTAAACTTAAGATTTAGTTTTCAAGTGTTCAACATATTTTAAAAAGTGCTTTATTATTTCGATATAGCATTTTTTTAAATTTGGTTTTGAAGGAAGTTGAAGTTCATATTCTCTATCACGATTCTTATTCACTGCATCTTAAGCAATGCTTATGGTTTAATGAAAGTTTAATTCTGTTGATGTGTATCAAGAAAATTTACCAAGGATGATGAAGAACTAGGATGCACAGAACAGTGCTCGACGCGCACCTGATCGTGCCATCGCGCCAACACATCGTGCCATCGCGCACAAATGCAGTTATGTAGGCGTTCAAATTTTAAGACTGTGGTTTTATTCACCAACTATTAATATAATTTATTTATTTTTTTTTAGTAATTTTTAAGCTATTTCAATTTATAATAGAAATATAATAGAAAAAAAAATTTTTTTGAACTCTTGTGAAAATTAATTGGCCAATCTTAGTGTAGTTTGAAAATTTTGTTACTTTTCAATTGTTTTAACAAAAATTTTACTAATATTTTCAATTAAGAAATTTTAATTAATATAAACTATTTTCAAAATTACGAAAAAATAAAAAAATTATATTAGGAGTGGGTCTTAAAATTTGACCACCTACATGACTGCATTTGTGCGCGATGGCACGATGGGGTGTTGGCGCGATGACACGATCAGGTGCGCGTCGCGCACATTTCTGTACATCCTAGTTCTTCATTATCCTTGGAATTTACATTAATTTTTAATTTTTCCGGAATAATTTTTCACCTTATTTGTGGGTAAGTTGTCTTAAAAGCAAAGTCAATATGAATATCAAAACTTCTCTTTTCTCAAATATTTTAGCGTTGGGTTAAAAAAATTTTAATTTCTCATATTTCAGATATGCTCCTGTACAAAAAAAATATATATAGTATAATTTTCCCCCTCCTTTTTACTCCCTTAATTTGTGATTGGGCCGAGTTGAACAGACTAGATTTGGAAAGATTAAATTTTTTTCAAAATAACATCTTTGGAAGTTGTGAAAAATAACTTGTTTAGAAGCAGGAAATCCGAAATGAATTTGGAATCAATGAAAAATTAATTCTTTAAAAATCCCTTCCATATTTTTTGCTGGGTGGTAATGCAAACAGTTATGAGATGACATTAGCAATATTTTGCTCATAAGTATTACAAGTAAAAAGCTTGGAGATTTACTTGGTGAGTTTACGTTTGTTTTTAAATCTTCACTTCAATTTATGATCATCATGACACCGACCGTTCACTGAGAGAAATATCTACTTGATATTAATGAATTTTGCAGTAGATTTATAAAATGTCACTGGAATTCATCAATTGAAACTTTTTATTAAATTAGTGCAGTTTCAGGTTTGAGATCATAATTAAATGTTACTATTACAAATAGAAAACACATAGAAAACAAAATCGTGTATGAATTAGCGCTAGAGGGAGTGCCACACTATCGACATAAGCGACTAGGTCATCTTCAGCCTCATTCTAATTCTGCAGTTTTTAATTTTTTGTATTAAAAATTTCATACGCTTCAAGAAAAAGTTTCATTAAAAACTGTCTCATAAAAATTATGAGCTTTTTCATAAAGTTAAAGAAAGTGTGCATTTACTTTGTGGAGAAAACTTCCTTAGTGTAATGCAAAATTTCAATAAAACGCGTCCAAGAAACTCTCCAATAGAAAGATGCTACATCTTCTTGAAAGGCCCCGTGCTATAAAATATCAGGCCAATTGCAGTCTATTACATGTTGTAAAACATATAGAATAAAATAAAAACATGCATACAGTTCAGAAATGAACGTATTTTCTAATTTTCGGCATATACAAATATTGTAATTCTAAACGTTAAGTAAAAATTATTTGAAAAACTTTTCAAAAATGTTTTACAAATGAGAACAACACAATACAATATACATCCCACAACGATGACTTCGACGACGACACAACGCAACAATAATAACGAAATAGCGATACAAATTCTCATTTAAAACAAGTGTACAAAAAGGATAATGAAAATAATGTAAAAAAGCGGTAGAAGATTTAGAATATAAACCAACAAACTAACTCATTTTTGACACAATGTTCCTTTTTTGACCCAGTATCTTTAAACGGATATATTTTTTTAGTGCATAAAATAATTCAACATCTTTACTTCAAATAAAAAAATAAAAAAATTTTTGGGAAATTGTTAACCAGATTTGCTAATATCTTGTTTGAAGAACCTTTTTTCAAAAATTATTTAAAATATAAAAACTCCTAATCATTTATATTTTTGATTATTATGATGACGAATTTAATCGGGTGTGTAATTTTTGTAAGTGTGACCGATCGGACGATGAACTTTCCATATACACACAAAATATGAAATATTACAAAATCTATTTCGTTTTCAGGCAAAATATAAATAATGGATGGTTTTTATTGAAATACTACAAAATTTATAAAAAAAATATATCGTCAGGGTTGTCATATGGCAATTTTAAAAAAAATATTCAAAAACCACGATCTTTTTCCAAAAAATTTATATATTTTTGAATGAACATTTGTTCACAAAATTATACAAAATTTAAATTTTCGAAATATCTTCAACCGTCTAGAATGTAGAGGGTATCCCAAGAAGAGCGCACTTTTTAAATTTTAAATAAAACACAGATATTTAAAAAAAAATCGTGAAACTTTATTATATCGTAAAGTAGACAGAATGAGGTTATGTATGGAACAATATATCGTGCAGATGGCCGCCGCGGCTTTGCTGGCATGCACGCGATCTTTTAATGAAATTTTCAAGGACCGTTTTGCATGAATGCTGCGGTATTTCATTAATGCAGCGTCCAATTTCCTCTTTTAAGGCTTGAGTCGTCGTCGGCTTATTCGCGTAAACCATCGACTTCAAAAAACCCCAAAGAAAAAAATCTAATGGTGTTAAATCGCACGATCTAGGCGACCAATTCTGATCTCCAAAACGCGAAATAACACGACCGGGAAATGACTGATGCAGCAATTGAATTGTTTCTCTGGCTGTATGACATGTGGCGCCGTCTTGTTGGAACCACATGCCCTCCACATTCATTTCTTCAATTCTAGGCAAGAAAAAACTGGTTATCATTTCACGATACCGAACACCATTGACTGTTTGCGCTTGACCTGCCTCATTTTCATAAAAAAAGGTCCAATGATTCCTCCAGCCCAAAAACCACACCACACAGTGACACGTTGAGGATGCATTTGCTTCTTGTGAATCACTCGAGGATTTTCCTCACCCCAAATGCGACAATTCTGCCTATTGATGCAGCCATCAAGATGGAAATGGGCCTCGTCACTGAAGATGATTTTATCGGCAAAAATCAGCATTTTCATGTTGGCATGTTGGTAAAACAATTTCACAGTGAGAATGCGTTGTTCATTCGTGTAGCGCTCCATTTTTACTAACCTCGTACCTTCTACTAGCAAACAATAACAATTGTTCAAATGTCAAACAATGACATTTCGAATGTTGCCAGATTTAAAAATTGCGTTCTTCTTGGGACAACCCTTTATATTAAGGTTATAACTTTTTGCATTTTTTTTTTTTGCAAATATATAAAATTACATCGCACTGCAGTGTAGGCGTTGAAAAAATATTACGAACCGTGATCTTACTTTTTCGCAGTCGTTAAAAAGTTCCCGCACCAAACGCATTGAAATTTTGATTAAAAATTTAAAATTATTTTTTTTCTGTTGTATTTTACTTAAAATGCGCTAGTTTTTTGTTTTCTACTTAACTGTCATCACTATAAAATATTTTTCCGGCGTTCTCACACACATACACATTATATTTCATAACACTCAAAAAAATAAGTTAGTAGAAAAGCTAGTAAAACGTCTTGTAAATCAGGTATACTATTTTTCGCCAAATTTTTTGCTAAAATTATGTTTTCAGCTAAAATTTTCTTTATACTTATTCAGCACTTAACTGTTTTGAATTAATGTTTACTAATATTTTACTAATGTTTTACTAATTTATTTTGCTAAAAAAATTGTGCTGATTATCACATTAATGAATGAATTAGATGGCGCGGCATGTCAAGATGTAGTAGCGACGAGGATATCAACATAATCTCTTTTTAGCTCAATACACTTAGTCCAACGTTTCTCCAATTTTTGTATCAATTCCAAAAAATAGGATTTTTAGAGGTCCATAAAATAGGTATTTCTTGGCAATATGGGGTCTTTTTTTTTTTTTAAATCCTCGTTAAATCGGTCAAATAAGTTGGCATACTACACTCAAAAAAATAAGTTAGTACAAAAGTTAGTAAAACGTCTTGTAAATCAGGTATACTATTTTTTTTTGCAAATTTTTTTTGCTAAAATCGTGTTTTCAGATAAAATTTACTAATGCTTTACTAATATACTAATGTTTTACTAATTAATTTTGCTAAAAAAAAATTGTGCTGATAAGCACATTAATAGTGTGGCCGACAACCAGATTGAAAGATATACGCAGAATGAAGCAGATGTCGCGGCATGTCAAGATGTAGTAGAGAAGAGGAAAATGATACTAAAAAGTACAACTCTAATAAGACATATAAAAAAATCAACCATGGAAGACTTTTGTATCTGTTTTTCATACATAAAACAAAATTAAGGATTAAAACAACTTAAATTTAAAAATATTTAAATTTAATATGTATTTCTATAATAAATGTTAATAGATTAATAATCTAGTGTGGTCAAATTGCAAAGAAAAATATACAGACATGTAGACAGAGTAAAGCGAAAGACAAAGACACACATTTTAGGTAGATTTTTATGGTTCCTTTTCTTATTGCAAAAAAGGGTTGTTTTTTTCGTTTCGTTTGTTTTATTTATTTTTTCGTTTCGTTTCTATAATTATCTTCGGCAGTTGCGTTCTTTAAAAGAAAGCATCATTTAGACTACCATTGATGTAAGTAGTTGAAAGAAAATTTTTGTTATGTTATATATATTTATTTCTATATATTTTCAGATATTAAATTAATTCATGACATCAATGTGGGAAAATGAAAATTTTTATATTTCATAATTATTGTAAATTATTTTTAAAAAGAATCACAAAAATATGTTTTATGATTTTCAGCAAATATATTAACTAAATTACAATTTTTTTTACAATTTTTTTGCGTTTTTTTCAGTCTACTAAAATTCAGCAAAAAATTTATTAATTTTTTACCAACGCTTTTTTATTTATAATCTACTAAGTGTTAGCAAAACTTTCGCTGAATCTACTAATTTTGTTGCTAAAAATCAGCTCGCTGATTTGCAGCAAAAGATTTTGCTGACATTAGCAATTGTTTTGCTAGCACCCTCCTGACTAAAATTTTGCTGACTTTTTTTTTTTTGAGTGTATTCGCAGTTTTTCCCTTTTGAAGGTAATCCATGTGGATTATCCCGCGTGCATCCCAAAAAACTGTTGCCATCACCCATCATGCAGACAGCTTTCTTAAACCCAACTGATCATTTAAATTCGAAACCACACTGCCATATGAAATGCCTATGGCATCAACAATCTCACGCACTTTTACTCTTCGATCGGCCAACACAATATCGTATATTTTTTCGACATTTTCGGGTGTATTGTCCTCAATTGGCCGTCCAGAACGTTTAGCGTCATTTGTACTTGTGCCACCACAAGGAAAGTCAGTAAACCAATTTTACCATTGAAATCGATGGTGCAGAGTCCCCATATTAGTTATCAAGCTTTTCCTTGGTTTAATTGACGGTTTTTTAGCGTCATTTGTACTTGTGCGACCACAAGGAAAGTCAGTAAACCAATTTTACCATTGAAATCGTTGGTGCAGAGTCCCCATATTAGTTATCAAGCTTTTCCTTGGTTTAATTGACGGTTTTTTAGCGTCATTTGTACTTGTGCGACCTCAAGGAAAGTCAGTAAACCAATTTTACCATTGAAATCGTTGGTGCAGAGTCCCCATATTATTTATCAAGCTGTTCCTTGGTTTAATTGACGGTTTTTTTTCACAAAAAATAATCTTTAATGAGCACTCGAAATTCACTTTTTTTCCATTTTTAAAAAAATCCACGAGGTTGTATGTTTTAACAGCTTTTAACGCAAAGTGAATGACGGAAATTGCTCAAAATTTGACAGCAGTCTATTAACAGGTGGTACTTGATGGGAGCAGTGTTGCATTTCATGTTACTACGAGGGAAGTTCGATAAGTCACGGACTTATTGAGCCGTCCTCGTAATTATTAATATTTTTTTTTTAAATATTACATTAATTCATGTCGTCAATTTGGGAGTGTGAATATTTTTATATTTTGTAATGTATTGTAAATTATTTTTAAAAGAATCACAAAAATATGTTTTACGATTTTCAGCAAAATATATTAACAAAAGTAAAATTTTTCTACAAATTTTTTGAGTTTTTTTCAGTCTACTAATATTCAGCAAACATTTTATTGATTTTTATCAAGAGTTTTTTGATTTCTAATCCACTAAGTGTTAGCAAAACTTTTGCTGAATCGACTAATTTTGTTGCTAAAAATCAGTTTGCTGATTCCGAATTGTCTTATTATTATCAGTAGAAGAACGCTAATGTATATGCTGTCAAAGTTTTAACTTTGATTGCTAATATTTTCACTAGAGGTCACTTTAAGGCTAAAAAATATTACAAAAATTTCTTAATGAAGCATGGTGCTACATATCTGAAAAAGATTATTAAAAAAATGTTCAGTGGATCTATGACGTGCCATTAATGAGTTAACTACATTAAATACAATTTTATAAAAGTTTGAGACGGAATTGTAAGGATTCAACAATTACTGTTCTTGCCAAACATAGAAAAAAATATATAAATTTGACAGACAAAATAAGAATAAAATCCATAATTCAGGATAAAAAAATCCTAATACCACTCAAACAAACTGAAATTAGCTAAGGAAAGGAGATGAAGAAAAATATAAAATAAATATAAAATTAATAAAAAAAACACCCAAAAATATATAGAGAAATATGAAAGTTCAAAAACATCGTAAACAGCAACAGTACAAGCAGAATTAAATAAATTAGATGCATTGAAAAAAAAAATCCTACCAGGAACAGTGTCTTAAATGATAAATACAAAATTTTCTAAATGATAAATACAAATTTAAATTTTCTACCAAGAATTAGAATACGAGTAACTACCCTGTGGGGAATGAGGAGTCAATTGACCTAAAAGTGACTGGTTAAAGAAGGACTTATCACAGGACTGGTATCCTAAAATTACCAATTGTCCTAAAATTACCATTCCTGTGAATGGTAAAGGGAGGACATACCACTTAACCAGAATGCTTATTAACAAGTAAAAGCCAGTTGACCAGAATTTTACCCATTGGAAACTGTTAGTTGTCGTTTATTTAATACGACATGCCCATCTTTGGTTAGTCCTGTGGCATGATACTATGTGGTTTAAAGCAGGACAAATGACCCCCTCCTATGACAAGCCAATGACAAGTTGCCAGTTGTTTACATAGGGTAGGGTTTAGCAGAGGACCGGTCTCTGGCACGAAGGGACCGATCCTGTGGCATACGCAGAACCGGTCCCATTCCCCACAGGGTAAATTTAATTTAGTATTATTTTTTCAACTCAATACACTGCGGTGCAAAATTATAATTACACATCAATTTCACTAAATTTTGTAAGTTAAGCAAAAAGTAGAAGAGTTTATAACCGGCATAAATGTATAACCAATGGAAAATTATAACTTAGAAAGGATGCGGTTAAGAATAATATTTAACAAAAAACAATTAATTTATTTTTTATTTTACTATTTAAATAGGAATAACTAAATTAATTAGACTGGTTCCATATAAAACTATACAAAAATGTTCAATTTTTGACATCTACCCGCCTTAAATTTTAACCACACTTGGTATGGAAGGTAAGTGTCATATAAATATGTCATCGTACAACGTTTTGGGTTGTTAGCTCTAACGGTTGTGGAAATATGTCGTTTTAAAATGCAAAACAAAAATCGAAAATTCAACAAAAGTAGTCGTACTTAATCGTCCATATATTTTTAACGGTTGAAGCTACTTGAATCGTGTATATCTCATTTTAAAGACACTGTTGTCGTGCTTTTTAAAAGCAGCGGTTTTAAATGCTGTATTTAAAAAACAGTTTTTTTCTAACAAATATTTATTAATTATAATGTATTCCACTATGCCATGCCAAAATAACCCAGCAAAACCACTCATTACCAAATAATGGGTAAAGTAATGCATCGCCATATGGCTCCACGCGTTACAATACACCTTACTTCACTGATGAATTTTATAGGCGATTAGCCTAAAATTAATGGGTTGACCCATTACATTGTAGGGGGTAAAGTAACTGGTTACTTATATGGTTACATGGTGGGAAATGTAATGTGTCTATAAATAGATTTTCATAAACTACTTAATACTTGATAACATGGTCACTCTGGGATTCGAACCTGGGGTCTCTGGTTGTTAGCAATTAGTTAGACGAGAACTCTACCAACTGAGCTATCGATACATATAATATTTGATTGCTTAAAATGTAAATAAATTGTTGTACTTCGTGTTTTCTTTCGGGATATCAAAAATATACACCTTACCCTCATGCTAACAAAAAATCACAAAGTAATGTGTCTATAAACAGATTTTCAAAAATATATATTAATAATTATTTTACGTTATAATTGATGATCGGTAAGTCATGATTTTGCAATAATTAAAATGTAATGAGGTATCATTACAAGGTAATGAATTAGTGGTCAATTATCGGTAACTTATTACTATATGTTTCAGAGTATTCATTACAAAGTAATGCATTATGTAACCCATTATCGGTATCTACTTACTTTTTGCTGGAAAATAATGAAACTGGTAATGAGCAAACATTACAAGGTAATGCATTACTTTATCGCACCCATTACCAAAGTGTTGCTGGGAATCTATGGAGCTCTTACGGGATTTAAAGTAATTAATATCAAAAAATAATTCATTTAAAAAAAAAAAAGTTTTGGAAAAGAATAATTGCCTATATCTTTTTACCGGTTTCAGATACAGGATTCTTTGATATCTTATTTTAAAGGTACTGAAATCGTGGTGTTACTAGTTTACAAAAATAGTTCACTTCTGGACGGTAAAATCAATTTATTTTAAAAGCCGTGGTTCAAACCGCTGTATTTTAAAAAACTGGTTTTCTGAAAAAAAAAAAATATGTGTTAATTATAAACTATTCTTCTATACCGTCACCTAATCAATATGTGGTACTCCTGAGTTGAATCAGCTAGACCAAATATGTTAAATCTCGTTTCGAACCAAATCGACTTTTTATAATTTTATTAAAATGTATACACACAAAAAAATAGTTCAGAAAAATAATCAATAAACCCGTTTATTGAAAACAAAAATTAAATTCAATAAACCTTCGTATTTGATTCAACAAATATGTTTATCAATTATGTGACTCTTAAAAATAAAATTCAACAAACTGTATTTGATAAATAAATTGTTGAATATTTTTGCGTTTTCAATAAACAAAGTATTTGAATCAAAGTAAAACCTATTTTTTTTTTATCTTGTGCCGTTATTTTGATTTTTTTCGTTTACTTTATTTAAGCAGTATATACTGCTTAATGATGATATACTCATATGATGCAATTTAAGTCAGTGGTGGTATTTGTCATTTTGTGTTTCGTGCCAAAATTGCAAAAAAAAGTGACAAAACCATTTCAATTGTTCCAATTACTCGGTGTTACAAAATTAAATTAATTCCACGTTGAAAAAGACCTTGTGTAGGTTGTACCTCTGGCTAGGCATTCTTTAGGTCGATCGACGGTTATCGTCAACTTTTCGAAGTTAAATTACGCCCATATTACATACACTCATAGGAAAAAGTGTGTAGAAAAATTAGTTAAACTAACTAAAAATTAATGAGTTTTTTCTGCAAGGGCATTTTTAACTAATTTATAGTAGTTTTTTCTGCTATTTGTACAGACATTTTTCTATCAATGTAAAAATTATAGATAATGTTAACAATTTTGGTTAAAAGCATCCATTTTCCAACATATAGTTTAACATTTCCAAAAGTTTCATCGTCAAAACGATACTATTTTAGGATCTCATTTTTTTCCAAAATATAATTTTTTTTCAACTGTAGTGGCTTTTTAATGTAGTAGCATTTCTTTAAAAAAACTTTTTATGGATAACTTCATAAACATTTATTTTTATGTAATTTTTAATTAAAAAAGTGTTTTTTTTTCCATTTTAGAATCAAAATCTTTGGTATTTTTTGGAACCTACACAATTTATTTCCTCCTCAACAAAAAACTGTTATGGATGATAAGGGCGCTAAAATTAAAAAAAAATTTTCGGTGTTGGACTCTCAGGAGTCTTTTGCAATAATTGCTAGCAGCAAAAAGGAACTAGAAATTAAATTAGACCTCCCAAAGCTACAGATGGTGAACATTCAGCCAAGATTACTAATTTTAGGTACTTTAACTGAAGTAAAACAAATTTTTATTTATTTTGATGGTGTAAAATATATCATGCTGAAAATATTGACAGCTGTAGATTTATTGTTTAAATGTTTTTTTGTATTTAATCTTAAATTTCCGAAGGAATCTGAAATATTTTATATATTTTTTACAAACTTTTTTTTACGAAATTTCATCTGAAAAATCGTACAGCAAAATATGTACGGTTCGAAATGAAATTTTAAATTTAGAATAAAGTATCAAATTAATTGAGAATTAAAAATCTAATATAACAATATATTAGATTTTGGAATATTTTATGTTATTTTATAATTACATTTGTAATTTTTTGCAAAATAAAATGAATTTAAAACCAATAACTTTTTTATTAAAATTTCCAAAAATTCAATAAAACATTTTATTGAATTGACAATTTGTTTATTTGATTATTTAAAAATTTTCAATAAACTTTTTTTATCAAATCAATAACTTTTTTTTATCAAAAATAAAATTTAAATCAACAACATTCTTTATCAAAAATAAAATTTAAATCAACAACTTTTTTTATTGAATATGTGAATTTAGTTATCAAATATAAAATTTAAATCAACAACTTTGTTTATTGAATATGTGAATTTCGTTGTTGAATAAAAAACAAAATATTTTTCAACAAATCACTTACAATTTTCTTTATTGAATATGTGAAAATCGTTGTTGTAGCAAAATCAACAACTTTCTTTATTGAATATGTGAATTTCGTATTCAAATATGAAAATCATTTTTTTGTGTGTATGTACTAAAGGAATTTTTAAAATTTTCTTATTTTTCTTCGATCTTTTTGAATAAATTTTTGTCTTTTGTTTTATTGAGCTAAAGATCCTTTATTTTATAATTAGAAGTATTTATTTTCAATATTTCGTCTTCGCATTGGAAGACTTTATAAAAAAAAAATTTTCCCTGAAGAAGTTTTCCAATGCGAAGACGAAATATTGGAAATAAATACTTATAATTATAAAATAAAGGATCTTCCAATACGAAGACGAAATATTGGAAATAATACTTATAATTATAAAATAAAGGATCTTTAGCTCAATAAAACGAAAGACAAAATGTACTAAAGCATTTGCAATTGAGCAAAATCGGACCTGAGACCAAAGTTTTCGATTTTAAAACATGTTCTTAAATTGTTTTAATTAAAAATATGTCTTGGGTCACACCATTATTTATTATTTTTTGAATTGGCGTACTTTTTTCTATTACAAAGTTTTTTTAAATATTATCTAAGAAATTTTGTTTTTGCACTAGAATAGTATAGCAACCAAGCTTCCATTTGATCATAATATATTTTTAAAAATTGATTAATTTTTTTTTCATATATCAGAAAATTTTTTCGCAATTCGCCTTTTTCGATTTTTCTTAAATTCTGCACCACATAACTTTTAGGCCTAGTGCTGCAATAATCGCAACAATAATTGATAAATATAAACAAAACTTAAAATTTCCTTTTCAAAATTAAAAAAAAAATTGCATTTTATCTGATGTATGTAAACCTAGTTAATAAATGCATTACCAGATAATGGGTTA
>CM037854.1:195693763-195722949 GCA_021234595.1 Delia radicum
AAATATAACACTTTGATGTCTGAGCTATCCCTGATTGATTGGAATTCCATTTATTACATGTCTTCAGTTGATGATCAGTTAAACTTTTTAGAACACAACATATCAAACGTTTTTAAGAAATCTGTGCCTCTTAAAATTTTAAAGCAAAATACTAAAAAGAAACCATGGTTTAATTCTGAAATTCAAGATTTTAACGTATCGTACTGTGATGCCCGGAGAGAAGTGAATAGATTGATCCGAGTTGCAAAATCTAATTATTATTCTAATCGTTTCTCATCTGCTGTCGGATCTAAAAAAACCTGGAAGACCATAAAAGAAATTGGTATTGGTAAATCCTCATCAATAGTTCAAAATGGAATAGATGTGGATAGTATTAATGAATCATTTATAAATCTGCCTAATGTACATTAAAATTCTAATTTCTATGATCAGAACGCTGAACTTCGAGGCAATTTATTTCTTTTGATTGTATAAATCAAGCAGATGTTATATTAAGCTGTCGATCTATAAAGTCAAATGCATCCGGTTTTGATAACATTCATCCGAATTTTTTGAAAATTATTTTACCATACATGCTGCCTTTTATAACATATATTTTCAATAATATTATTACGAAGAGTATTTATCCCAAAAATTGGAAATATGCCAAAATTATACCAACTCCAAAATCAAACAAAGATTATCGCCCGATTGCCATATTACCATACTTATCTAAAGTTTTTGAGCGTATACTACATCAACAGATAACTGAATTCATAAAGAATAATGGTCTTTTACAAATCGACAATCAGGTTTCCGGCCTAAACACAGCTGCATAACTGCGCTCGTGGATGTGTCGGAAGAAATACGTAGAAGTATTGATGGGGGTGAAGTATCCTTATTGGTGTTATTAGACCATTCAAAAGCATTTGATATGGTGGATCACAACGTTCTTTGTTCTCCAATGTCTGTTCGTTTGATATCTTCATACTTGTCGGATCGTTGCCAGTCTGTCTTTGCAGATAATAAAACTTCACGTGCCCTACCAGTTTTAAAGGGTGTACCGCAAGGGGTCGATACTTGGGCCTTTACTATTCACAATTTATGTTAATGACCTTACACAACAATTATCGCATTGTAAAATCCACATGTATGCTGAGGATGTACAACTTTATATAAATAGCAACAAAAGTAAAATAACTGATTGTATTGATAAACTTAATTCTGATCTGGATCACATTTACACATGGGCTAATGCAAATGGTTTATGTCTTAATCCATTGAAGTCTAAATGTTTAGTTATTAAAAAAAAATCCCTAAAATTGTCTTTTGAACCGACGATATTACTAAACAATCAGAAAATTGAAATAGTATCCACTGCCAAAAACCTTGGTGTTATTTTTAATGATACACTCACCTGGTCTAACCATATAAACGTTGCTGCTGGAAAAGTATACTCAATGCTACGTACTCTATGGCACACCCAGTATATAACTCCATTAAATGTTCGCATATTGTTGGCGAAAACTTACCTATTGCCTACTCTACTGTACGGATGTGAAATATTTGCAAGCTGTGACACTAAATGCAGTAAGAAATTTGCATCTACTTACAATGCTATTCTTAGATATGTTTTTAATTTAAGGAAGTTTGACTCCTTCTCTTTATATTCAAAAAAACTTTATGGAGTTACTTTCAAAGATCTTTTGAAAATAAGAACACTGATTCTTTTGCATAAAATTATATATACCCGGGAACCATCGTATTTGTTTGATAGACTTGAGTTTTCAAACTCCCAGAGGAATAAGGACATTACCCCACATATTGTTTCAAAACTCTTTATCAAAGTGGCAATTTTTTGTGAACTCAATACGTCTTTGGAACTCATTACCATCATCCATTCAGTTCTTAAGCAACGCATTACATTTTAAAAAACAAATATTTGAACTTTATAGATAACGAGCCTAAAAATGATTCTGAAATTTAAATGAAAATTGTACCTATTTATTGTCATCATTTGTTTGATTATATTTATTTTTTATAATATTTATTTATTTAAAAAAATTTATTTTATTATTTTTATTTTTTTTTTTTAATTTTACATACCTGCCCACATTTTTCTTTTTTATATATTTTAATAATAATAATCATTTTTTCCTAATTTTTTTTCCTATTATTGTTCCTTAAAAATAATGTTACAATATAAAAATCCATTACTTTAATTATAAGATTTTTAATCTTGTTGTTTTGGAAATCAATAAACTAAACTAAACTAAGTTAAATGCGCTGATGTAAGTGCTTACTATTATCTTATACTAAGAAGTAGCAAAAGAAACGAATAATTTTCGTTTAAAAATAAACAAAAAAAAATTTTGAGCTTTCGGATTTCCCTACCAATAATGCATGTTGTAAGCAGCTTACCTTAATCCCTTACAAGGATGCAAGTTGTAATGAAGAATGTTTCATATCGTGTGTTATAGACGATCTGTACCTGTTTCCCCGAGTGATTTCCGATAGTCCTTGGTGTTTTTGAGTATGTTGCACTGAATAAATAGTCATTTAATTGTTTCTCAAGAGCTAGCACGTGGTGTGGAATATTAAATTATTATATTAATATGTCTAAAATTTTAACAACACAAAAAATTAATACCTGTAGAATTTTATATAAAATAAATTATATAATATTTATATTATTACTTTTAATCGTAATAATGTAGACATGAAATATGATTTTAGTGAAAGCTATGAAATTACAGCTTTTATAAGCGCTAAAATCCGCTCTTATTTTGCCAAAAAGTAATGCTTCCAAGTGGGAATTCGCCATATAAAAATCATGGCATATGTAAGCAGGTTTGTAAGGGATTCTTTTTGGCTTACTACCTTACAAACCTGCTTGCAGGTAAGCAGCGTTTTTACTGAAAACTCTCGATTTTGAAAAATGTTCCCGTGTAAACAACCTCAAATTTGAATTGGCTTTTGCTGGCGTGAGTGCAGGCAAGTCAAAAACTACTCACAACGCCCTTCTCGGTTAAAATTAGATATTGTGGGGACCATATTGTGATTTAGCGCCAAAAAATTATTATAAAAACTATATTATATAACAATTTACTATTAACCCTTAACTATAGGTAAAATATTTATAAACTAATTATGACTTGTTTTACATGTAATTTATTTGAACTATAAAAAAAAATTATTCTTATTGTTCTAACAATGAAAATCTTGAAATAAATAAAAAAAATCCTTATTTAAATTATAAACAAATAATTCTTTCATAGTTCTGATTTTTCATGACTGCGGTATGTGTTGGTCCATTTTATTGCTGTCATACCGTTGTGTCAGTTGATTTTACGACGCTTGTTTAGGGTAGTCATAAAATTAAAAATTTTACGATTTCTTTATGATTTGACATTTACTGGTAATGACAACCAATGTAAACATCAACTCCCGCCAAAAACAACTAAAATAAGTTTCCGAACACAAAAGAATGTAAATCCTCGTAATAAAGGTAAATGTGTATGTGTATATTTTTAAGATCAATGTAATTTCATGTAATAGATTTAAAATTTATTTACCTGTTTAGGATAAAAGGTGTGATTTTTTCTATCACACAGTGTCAAAGGTTATGTCAATTTTATGTGATTCTTGTCACAATGACACAATATGAAGTACAGAAGATAGATGGACAGATAGAAAACATCAAATTTTTGATGGTCATAAAATTATCAAAAATCCATGAATGTCAACTAAACATTTTTACTACATTTAATTGTATTGAATTGTTTAAGTTGGTTCAAGTCTTGGTCTTTGTGATGCTTTTTCAAAAGAAAAAAAAAAAGAAAAAAACCGCCCGCTTGCCTGTAAATTACTAAAACTACTACGAGTATTTGTGGAAATAATCATAAAATAAAATTTTATGACATTTTGTTTATTAACGTTGGTGGTGACTCAAAAAGAGAAGTGACTTAAAAAGAGAAGTGACATTTTATGTTATTTTCGTGTTTTAAAATTATTGTTGATCCCGCTGTTTTAAGTGGAAATCGCTTAAAAGCAGTTGTTTTTCGTAGTTCGTTTACTGTGTTGCTTGCTACGTAACTGCTGTTTAATTTTCTCAGTTAAGAAGTTCTTCAATCTTTGCAGATGCATTCATGTTTGACTTTTATGGCATTTTAGTTATTGGAGCGGAGCGTTCGTTCTATTTAGTGCATTTCAATAATCATCATATGATTAGTCATTAAAAAAAATCCATTTAAAAACTAGTATTTGCAGTGGAGTGTTGTATGTCGCATAGAAAATATAAGGTTTTTTTCATCTTTTATTGTGTTTTCAGGATTAAAAGCTAAAATTAGTTTTTATGATTATTAGCCCGCCATATTGGATTATTAGCTATAATTTAGTAACAGGTTGAAGTAACGTAAATTATTTTTATTTACATCGGATAAAATATGTCGAATCAAGAGATGTACAGTGGTGAGCTCTTCTAAGTACATGTAAGTACTTTTTGTACCTTAATATTCAGTTCGAAAGTATTTGACACTAGAACTAAGCCATACTTTTGTAAAGGTATTAGGTACGTTGAATCCAAATCTGGTTTCAGAATCACACTCCTACATCAAGCCTTCGAGCTATATTAATCGGAAAAGCCTCGATTTACATAAAAATGCTAACATTTTTCTACTTCCGGAATATAATACTTGTAACACCACCTGAATACGTTACTCTTAACCTTTTTCGATTTTGGAATTTGTTCCAAAACTTATTTCCTTACGAAAGTATCGTCTCTTGAAATTCAGGTTGTAACAGCCATTTGAAGTCCCGCAGAGTAAAATTGTAAAATAATCCAAATTATAAGCAAGTTCAACTGACCAGAATTCCAAGAAAAAACAAGTTATCTAAAAAGTTCAAATATCGGAAAACGTTTAGAGTAGCGTACTCAAGTGCCGTTACAAGTATTATGAAAAATATATTTTCCGGAAGGAGAAAAATCGCAAATTTTTTTATCAAAATCGAGGCTTTTCCTGCACTCAGTGAACTTCTGCTTTAATGTTTGGGTTGTAATACAGTTTCTTTATTTTTAATGTAAATGTCAGTCATGTGCAGAACAATTAAATTTTTTACTATCTTTGTAGTTCATTTAAAAAAACAAACCACATTAAATGACTGTTTTATGATTTTACATTCATTTTTTACCGTTTTTTTTTGTTGAATCGGTAACAGAAAATTACATTATGAGTGTATCTTTCATTTTTTTTTTTTTTTTTTTTTTTTTTTTTAAAGAGAAGCAACACTCAGGAAATTCTTCCTATTAATTAATGTGTTGCTTTCTTTGGAAAGGGGATAGTGGAGAAGATGAAAGGTGGTGAAAGATGAAGGGCTTCAAACATGGCAACACTGTAATTGCGCGAGATGATAAGTCTTAGAACAGTTGTTGCAGGCCACCTGATGGAGAGTTGGGCGAATTTATTGAAGCTTTTTGTTTCATAGCCCTGATTCATTATTTTACTTCGGTGGGGTAAGTGCTATGGGAAAACCGAAGGTGGGCGCAGCGATACATATAAGTGATAGAAAACTGATACATATTATTTTTCTAAATTGATGTTGTAGTCACCGGGAATCGAACCCGGGACCATCTGTGTAACAGTCCAACGCGCTAACCATTACACCACAACGCCCACAATTCTATTCATTAGAGCCACATAAAAATATAAATATGGTACTAAGCGATTGATAATCTTGTGATTTTAAAACTGCCTTTGCGGTATCACAAAACATAAAATTTATTACCAAAATTTTAATAGCTAAAGATTGCTGTAAGAAACAAACAACCCGCCTTTATTCAAACATACAGCCATATTGGATTACAAACATACACTTCCTACTTTAAAACCTCAAACTTAAACGTATGGACAACAAACAATACATCAAAAACTCCATAAAAATCATCATGAAACATATTGAAACACATTCATACTACTACTGGTTGAACTCACAAAAGTGCGGGTTGTAAAAGAAAAAAAAAAAAATTAAACGAACTCATAGTGAGTCTCACATACTCTGCTGTCAATCAGCCATAAATCATTATGGACGCCATTGTAAATAGTTATAAAGAACACAAAAAAGAAAAAGAGAAACAAAAAACAATTGAATTGACAGTTGAAGTAAAATGAAATGAAAAGAAGAAAATAACAAAAACAGACATAAATCAATGACGAATGATTAAAGTGACTGCTGATGGTTTTTGGGGTGTGGTAAATGAAATATTTAAGTTTTTTTGAAATGTTATCTAAAGAAACATAAATATTTGGATTAAAAATGTATTTATTTTTTATAAAATTGAAAAAAAAAAAAAACATTAAAATGGCTCTGATAAAAGTAGCAAAGTCATAAAAAAACATCCACGGAAAAGTGTCATATCGGCAAAATTTTATTAATGTGAGTGAGTAAGTTTTATATAAAATGGGTTTTGTATTATTTATGCCCATATGAGTGAATGCGTGTGTGTATTAATCAGAGTTTCTAATAGCATGTCTTCTACGAATCCTTAATTGTTGTGAACCCATGCATCTGAAAGGAACTTTCGATTTTACTTACCATCGATCGTAAATGATTCTACGAAAAACTTGAACGAATTGGTTCCGTAACTGATACCAGGACATGTCAGCATGACGTTATTCGTAGGTTAGGTCGAAAGAAAATCTTCTTGCATTATAATTTAAATATGACTTCTGGCATATTACCACCACGGCTGGATCGGACGTAATCTAATCTGGAAGTCCAATTTTCGATGACTTTTTCCAACATTTGCGGCCGTAATATTGGCATGACGTGTCGAATGTTGTCTTCCAAGTGATCAATCTTTTCGGGATTATCGGCGTAGACTAGCGACTTCACATATCCCCACAGAAAATAGGTCCAGTTGCGTTAAATCGCACGATCTTGGAGGCAAATTCACGGGTCCGAAAAGTGAAATCAATTGTGGCACGAGCTGTGTGACATGTTGCAGCGTTTTGTTGAAACCACAGCTCCTGCACATCATGGTTGTTCAATTGATGAACAAAAAAGTCAGTAATCATGGCTCTATAATTAATCGAATTAATTTCTCTGATGGACGATTATGTTGACCGAAATGTGGAAGTAGTGAGCGATACGTTTTTCTAACAGGTTGCCAACTTAAAGATCTATATCTGTATAAAAAACACCCTCTACATGTTACAATGCATTTAATTCGGAGGATGTGTTTGTTCATACCAAATTCGTCTAGGACAACAAATTTAAGCATGAAGCTACTCAAGAACGCTTAATGTATAGCCAGAAGTTGTTTACTAATGACTGGGCCATGTCTAGGGCACTGAATATGAACGCGTGTAAGATTCAGGCTTCCCTGCTCAGCATTAAGGTTATTGCTGCTAGCCTCAAGTAGCTGTGAGTTTTCCTGAATAGGAAAGTTCATTGTGGCTGCCATAATCAGAGTAGCTAAGGAGCACCGAGTGTGGGCGCTGTGAAAATAGCAGCGGGTTCTAAATGAGTCATGATCTCATATATGAGAAATTGGAGGCTAAAAGTGTTATCAAACCGCTTATGACTTATGCCGCAATTATGGGGTTTCATGTGGCTTCGATTGTTAAGAAATGTTACATAAGTGGAAGACTTCAGAGGGTACAGTGGCTATGCTGTGTGAGCACTTACATCGCGATTAGATCGATACCCACTAGGTCAATAAAAAGAATTACTTCCCCAAGCCCAATAGATGTTCGGGAGAAATATGAGGCAGTACTTTCGACTTTCAGATTGATGATACTCGGATAGTAAACTCTTGCAGCCCGGCGTACCCAGTATCAGAGGGTTCTCGATAATACTGTTCAACAAAATCAAATTTTTTTCCAAATTACAAGATCCGACCTATAAATTTTGATAGAAGAGACAAAAAAGAAAGACACGTGTATCGGCGTTTTGAAAGTTTACATCTGGGTTTAATTTTAGGGGAAAGTAAAGTTTCCCACAAATGCAAATTTTGTGTTGTCAATCGGCATAGAAATCGATTAAAGCACCATATACTTACGTTTAAAGTATATGGTGCAGCAAATTTATGTTACGGAGAACATTTTTGTAGAATATGTTAACCCTCTAACTCCTCAAGGTAAGGGTATTTTTTGTCCTTCTGTTAAGAAAGAGCAAAAAACACCATTAAAATAGGGATTATGGGGTTAAAATGTTAAAATTTTACTATAAGGTCCTGAATACACCAAAATCAAACATTTTTGTAGAATATGTTAACTCTTCAAGGTAAGGGTCTTTTTTGACCTTCTTTTAAATAGAGCAAAAAACAGCTTAAAACAGGTTTTTAAGGGGTTAAAATGTTCCGCAAAAATATTCGCCGTGAAATTTTACTATAAGTCCCTGATTACATCAAAATCAAACATTCCCCAACTTAGGTACTATGCCTTTCGGCTCGTTGTAGCTAAAACAAACCAATGCCTCTGGTGGGAATCGAACCCACTACCCCCCGCACTGATAAGCTAGCACGCTACCAACTAGACTACCGGGTCTGCCAATATATCACATCTCGGAGATGGAATGTGATATACCATGATACTATTGGCATTTATTTCCACATTGACGGATCGAAACTGGATAAAAGATCTAGTTAAATTTTCTTTTACTGGGATCTGGATATAAGGGTGTGCTTCAGACTTTCAGACTGCAACATCATCTGTCAAGTGGACTTGATTGCTATTAGGGAGTACATGCCCCTTTTGAATAGGCCTGCTTATTTTGCTGATGTGATTTTAACTAATAGGTCGGATGCAATAAGGGCACCATCAGGGAAATGTGTGAAAACGAAGATAGTTTTAAACTGAAAAGAGGAATCAACGTTTACTCATGCAGGGGACGTCGTAGGTTAATATGGGACACTGTTGAGGAAATGAGTAGGCTAACGAGAGGGGGATGGTTCCACAATAGTATTTGTTAACCTTAATAATCAGAGACTTTTGGATCTTGGAAAGTAGGCCAACAACATTCACAGTATAATCTGAGACGCGGATGTTGTTAAAATGATCTCGAAACTACTGAAGGTTACAGATCGGATTTGTGAAAAACGAAAAATGCTGTTTTAGAGATACTATCCGACCTGATAGGTATCCTAAATCGACACTCTGACTGTACACACAGAAAAATAATGTGCCAACCGAATAAAAAATTGTATTTTGGTGGCTACAAGCAATAAATTTATCAGTTTGTGTGTGGCAACTAAAATTCAGTTGTATTAATGAAATTTATTTGTTAAAACCAATATTTCGTTCTACCAACCGATTTCAGTCGAAGTACCCAATTTTAGTGGCACATGGCTAAATTGGTCGTGTGTTAAAATGAAATCCTAGAACAATGCAAAGAAATGCTTTGTCGGCCTTCGCGAGAATCAGTCCGGAGTATTGGAGGCGAGATGTCATATCGTCTCTTGGGTGTTTAAGATAAACAATTTAGGGAAACTACTGCTCTTCTTCTAGCGGAATAATTATGGTAGAGAGCGAGAGCGCAGTAAAATTTAGTTTTGACACCCTTTTTTTGGCGTTAATATATCATTAATCAGGATACAATACGGCAGTTTTAGGCACGAGGCGAGATAGTTGTGTAGCGTCTAATCTGTGAATGTTTAAATCTAAAATCTCAACGCTTTAGATGTTTAATTCGTACACTCAGGGAACTTCTGCTTTAAAAATATGTAGTTGTTTGGGTTGTAATACAGTTTCATTATTTTTAATGTAAATGTAAGTCATTTGTAGAACAAATAAAATTTTTAACTAACCTTGTAGTTCATTTAAAAAAACAACTCACATCAAATGACGGTTTTACGATTTTACATTCATTTTTTACAGTTGTTTTTTGTTATTTAAAAAAATAAAAAAAAAAAAATTTGGTTTATTTTTTACTACCATGTGGTTCATTTTACTACAATTGTTAGTCATTTTTTGAACATTAAAAAACAAATGACAATGTTAGTTGAATTTAATGAAATGTAAGTCGTCCTTTTTTAAATGAAATTTCATTTGTTTTTGACTACAATTGCAGTCGTCTTTACCAACATAATTTCCTAAGTGTAGATAAAAATAAGTTTGGTCAAACGCTTAGAATATATTTGAGAGAAAAGTCTGAGCGACATGTTCTTTCAGAAAAGTTGTAGTTAAGTATTAAATAAAAAAACAACAACAAGTAGCACTTTCTTAAGTTAGCCGTAGATAAAAAGTTATTGAGAACCTCTGATATATATGTTTACATATATGTGTTAGTGTTTGTTTAATGATGATACTGGTTTTGGGTTTAAAATTTTTAACTGCTTGAAATCATATCACATTGTCATAAAAAAAAGAACGCAGTGTATAATTATGGCATTTTGTGTGCTAATGTGAATTCATGTCCTGCGGCATCATCAGAAGCAGAATCAGTATCATCATCAACAGAAGCCGTAGTCATGCAGAAGCATTCATTCAACCAGCCACTTAAAACAGGCAAGTCAGTATTATACTCATTAACGTAATAACGCCTCACTTTCACATAAATTCACACACACACATACAAACATTCAAAAATACAGCCACTTTCATAATTTTCAAATAGACACCAACACATTTTACACACACACACACACACATAAAATCACATTTTATTATAGTCCTCTTTAACATTTATTCAAAATATGAGGCTCAATTTGTGTATGTGTGTATTTGTATTTGTATACTACAACTGCTACTCTCATTCGTATGTTTAAAATGAGGCACTGAGCTCGCATAAATCACTCATTATGAGGCGTAATTAATGCGACTATATGGCGACCTAAATTTTATATAAATCATTAGATTAGGCAAACACAACCTCTACTTCTCTCATACTCCTTGTGTAGAAGTAATACATACTGTATAATAAATGTTCCAAACAAACATCTCTCGTAACGCATAGACATTTTTGGTAAGATATAATATTGTATGAGTATAACTGGGTATTTAGGTACATGTAAAACAGGAATGGGAAAACTTAAAAACAATTTAAGACTGTTTAGAACTTTAATGTGTTGGCTTTGAATATAGAGGCAGCTTAGACTATCTTCCTCTTGAGCTCTCATTATGAAGATAAGAAGAAAGAAGATAGGGAGTCTTAACATTAAAAAATAAGATATATAAGAAATGAAGCTTTTACAAAATTCGTTCAGTCGTTGAGTTTGTCTAGCTACCTTTATTTGTTTCCAATTTCTCCATCTGATAAACACTTAAATTATCCGACAGTCTACGACTTTGCTAATAAGCTTCAAGCCATCCTTTGAAAAATTTTTCACATATACTCTGTTTAATATTTACCTCAAGTTCTTATTCGTCTCATTTCAATGTTATTTTATTAGCGACTTGACATTGTCCTCCGATTAAAACTTCACCTTTTCTGGTTCCTGAAACATAATACATGCTGATAATATTTCTTAATCTTGACAGTCTCTTTCGCACCTAACAAGGGAAGTATTTCCATTGCACTTTACAAGGAAAGCGGACATTAAAATCATAATGAACTTTTTTGTTGAGACAATTCAAAGGACACGTGAACTCAGAAAAAAGTCTCAGTTATGGCCACCGAATTTGTTACCAATCGAATTCTGGCGGATCTCATGATTTATAATGTGTTAATTATATGTCCCATTTTGATGTCTGATTTTTTAGTATTCGTTTATTGTAAAGACGATTGGACAAAAAAAAATTTATAAATTTGTATTATTTGAGAGAAAATGAGTTTCGAAAACTGAGGTGAATGGTGAAAGTGAGAATAGGAATCACTACCATTATTACGTTCCACAAAATTTAGTGAAATTATAAAAACTTTTGAGATTTTTTGGTATTAAACCGTGGCCTTCAGATTAATAGTCTTCTGTCCTACTGATTGCACCACAATCACTTTCAATTTGCATTGCCTTATTTGCTATTTAGACATTTGAATTTAATTAAAAAAAAAATTGTGTTTGTCTTTTCCGAGATATGAACTCGGAAGTGTGGAGTACAAGGCAAACTCTCTACCAAAACACCACGAACACTTATACATGTTAAGTGCTAATTTGAATACAAATATTTTGTTAGAAAAAAAAAACATTACCATTTACCAACGCCAATCATTAGTTGCTTCTATAAACAATGCAATCCACAATCCGGTTGGTACTACGGAACTTTAATTATGTGGCATATTTGATTGCGAATACCGTATTTGCAGTAACTACTGTTGATTATCAACAATTTTTTAAAAAAATTGATAGATGGTATCAATTCTCTTGTATTATCACAAAATAAATGGTTGCTCCTATCGTGCACATTTACTAAAAGAGTTTTATTTGAAAAGTGGATTGGAAATGCCAATAATTGGATAAATGGATTATTTTTGAGACCATTTCCCCTCTTTTCAAATTCCAGTACAGTATTTTTTGGCTTTATTGGATGTTCCTAGTAAAAAAATTCTAATCGTTTCGAGCGAATTCCAAAGTCAGCAAAAAATTTTATTGAGTCAGCAAAATTTTAGTCAGAAGGTTGCTTGCAAACAAATTGTTAATATCAGCAAAATCTTTTTGCTGAAAAATCAGCAAGTTGATTTTAGCAACAAAATTAATAGATTCAACAAAGTTTTGCGAACACTTAGTTGATTCAGAATTAAAAAAATATTTGCTAAAAGTTAATAAAGTTATTATTATTAGTAGACTGAAAAAAAAAACTTAAAAAATTTGTAGACAAATAAAACTTTAGTTAATTTATTTGCTAAGAATCTAAAATTTTTTTTGTTATTCTTTCAAAAATAATTTACAAAACGGTACAAAGAATAAAAGTGTTCACAATCCCACATTGACGACACGAATTAATTTAATATCTGAAAATATATAGAAATAATTCTATATAACATAAACAAATTAAGTGATGGCGTTTTTCTATAAACGAAAGAATATGAAATATACAAGTTTTTTTTGCAATAAGAAAAAGGCAACATACAAAATTACGTAAAATGTGTGTCCTTGTCTTTCGCTTTATTCTGTCTACCTGTACATATATATGTTTGCAATTTGACCACACTACATTTAACTATAATCATTTAGTTTACAATACACATTTAATCTTTCTTAAATTTAAATATTTTATTATATTTCTTTAATTAAATTAATAACAATTACTTTGACACAAAATTTATGTATTTTCAATCCGCAATTTATACATATACGATACACATTGTTGGCATCTTTTTGTTTTATGATGTATTAAAAACAGATACAAAATCTTTAATATCTGATTTTTCATATGTCTTACAAGAGTTGTACTTTTTTTTAGTATAATTTTGCTCGTCTCTACTACATCTTGACATGCAGCGACATCTATAATTTTGCTCGTCTCTACTACATCTTGACATTCAGCGACATCTACTTCATTCTGCGTATATCTTTCAATCTGGTTGTAGTACAACACTTTTAATGTGCTTATCACAATTTAGCACAATTTTTTTAGCGAAATAAATTAGTAAATCATAAGTTCAAAACAGTTAAGTGCTGAATAAGTATAACTAAAATTTTAGCTGAAACATAATTGCAGCAAAAAAAAATTGCTGAAAAATAGTATACTTGATTTACAACTTTCCTACTAACTTATTGTATTGAGTGTATTTTTAGCTGCATATATCATATCATATTTTGGGTTTACAAATTGGCTCAAAACTGATTCTATTTACTAATATTATTAAATCATTTTTATGTCACGTCCCTTCTTCTATCCATACCTGCTTTCAAAAGTATCCGAAACGTATACCCCATTTCATTCTCACCTAACCCAAAACTCATCCTTGCTAACAATAATAGATGTGAAAATTGTACATATTTTATATGAATTGTGTGAATATCATAAGGACGGATGCCCCGTTTCACATAATTTAAATCATAGTCATCTTCTACAGCTTATGTTTAGATAGATAGAAGAACATTTATTTTATACTAACACAAACACTAAAAGCAACTCATTATACTCAAATAACAGTTGAAAATGTCGCCGTAAGCACTCATCAAATGCTATGTTGTGTTTTTTTCATTCTGAAAAAAAAAAGTTATTTTAATACAAATTTTGCTTAACTATGTTCGTCATTAGTGTTTTATACTTTGCCACCTTTTGCTCTATTGCCTTTTCTAAGCTATGATATCCTTATATATAGAAAGATTCATAAGGATATGCTCCTTTGTGGGTTATTCTATGTAAGATGGATAAAGGTAAGAAGCACATGTTATTAAGCTTTAAGGGTTGTTTTATCATTATACATAGATCAGATGATATTTAGAATTTGATATTATGGAATAATATCAAATTCTAAATAAAAAAATTTAAGTTATATTCAATGTGAATGTTTGCTAAAAAATTGTAGATTGCTGATTTCATAAGGGCAGATTAAATAAGATTCGCATTAAAAATAAAAACTTTAAAAATTTCACATTTTTTAACTTTTCTTTTGTCTACTAATATTTAGTAAATGTGTTTTCTGACTTTAGCAGATTATTTTTTTAACTTTCAATTAACTAAAATTTAGCTCAAATATAACTAAATGTTATACAGATTTATTTTTGCTATCCCTATATTACTAATATTTAGTAAACAAGTCAGCAGTGTTGTCTGCTAGATAATTTTTGACTAATTTTGAGTAGCCTTTTTTGTGCTATTTTTACAGCTTTATTTCTATGAGTCTAATGATTGCAGTTAAATGCTTCTTAAATATTTTTAGTTTTTCGCCTATTACACTTATTTCAGTTACACACCCATTTCTTTATTACTATCGGTGCTATGACTAATGACTTTGAAATTGTTTTAAAGACATTGGTTTTTTTAATCCGAAATAGAATTGTAGCGTCCAGTTTATTAACTTACCCAGCAAAAACATGGCAATGACAGGTCATTAAAGTATAAATTACCAATTAATGATAGGTTTTCATTACATTACTTTGAAATACAAAATAATGAATTATTAATAATGGGTTATATAAGTACTTATATGTAATTGCAAAATATTGAGTTACTGGTAATTGGTTACACAAGTAACGATTTCTTTTTTTTTATTCTAATGTTATATTTATTAATTTGGTTGAAAAAAGCAAATTTTCCGAGGTAAAGTTTTTTTAAAAACTCTTAACATTTCTTTTTAAAAAAATACCTTTACGATAACCACTTATTTTGTAACTCCTATGTGACCACTTATTCAATTATTATGAGAGACCACTTATTCCTTATCTTAAAGTAACCACTAATTCTTTCGCTATGAGTAACCAATCGGGTAACTCATTACTCCCACTTTTTTTTTAAGCTAGAGAGTAATGACCACGCATGAATTTTTGTTTATCGCGAACAAAAGTAATTAAGCGAGTAAATAGCCTGGTAACTAGTGAAACCTTTTATGCGCTACTTACACGCTTAGTTACTTGGTAATGTCTGATTTTGCTGGATAGTCCTCAGTTAGTAATGTCTTGTAATTATTTGACTTTCGTGAAATACATTTCAAAACTAAATCCATGAAATTGTTTCTAATGGGACCTGCTCGAAAATATATAGAATTGGCAGTCCTTTCTTAAAATGTTCCTGAACAGTCACGGTAAATATTTCGGGAACTAAAAGGACATGTTTTTTTCTAATATAAATAAAGAATATACTATTTTAAAAAGTAGTAAATTTCTACTTATCGTATACACTGATAATATATTTCATGATGCCTCAAAAACCTTATTTCAATACACAGAACACCTTTTTAAATGTAATTCTTTTGCCGAAATTTATTAGGCTAAAATCACCACTGACCATGTAAGCAATGGCCAATATTAATGAAAATACAACTTAAATTCAAAGTCTTTTCATATTGGTAAATTTTTGCAATGCTTTGATGGAGAATCGGAACATTTTCATTTCATATTCATATTCATTTAGTAATAACTTTGTCTCTGGATTGAAATGGTTGGGTGTTTTTGTAAATCACCAGTTACGTTTTTCTGAATGTGCTACGTTGAGGCGAAGCATAGGTGTTTCAAGTGACATGTTTAAACGTAAACCAGGGCATTATTTTGATCACCCACTATAATTTTAATAATTTACGATTGTTTTTCATATTTGTTTAATCATCTACTTAATTTTCTGAAATTCTTATTGCTACGGTTAAACTTTGGTTATAATTTAATTTATTTTAGGAATTTTTTGTTTAAATTTATTTTGTTATGTTTTGTAAAACTTTATAGTAGATATTGAATTGAATTTTTAATATTATTAGTTATTAGATTATATGGCACTATGCACCGCGACCAACTTAGGTCTTTTGTGCTGCCTAAAGTTACCCTAAAGATTCAAGCTACCTATAAAGCCAATAATCCTATTAGGCAAAATCTTCATAATGTCCGAAGGGGAGACAACGCGATTGCCAAGAAACTTGGCACGCCTTTCACATAGCCGGACATTCGCAAAGAACATGCTCTGATGTCTCAGCTACCAGTTCGCAAAACCTACACTCATCCGTGTCCGAAAAGACCCCTTTTGAGCAGGTGGTATCTGAGATTGCAGTGTCCAGTCAGGTAAGACACCAGGGTTCTCAAGTCACCCCTCCCGAGGGACAAGAGTCTCCTCGATCCTGCACTGGAAAAAGAAATCAATCTCTTAGCCTGTCGTTGGCCAAGAGAGTTTTCCCAATAGAGAGAGAATTCTGACTCCCTCCACGACCCGAGCTTCTCCCTAACATACCCAAAGGTATACCACAGAATGGTTCAGGGCCAATAAAGGGCCTTCGGGCCCCGCAATTAGCAAGACAAATCTGCCCTCTCGTTGACCCTCATGCCCCTCGTGACCAGGAACCCACCCTAAGGTAAGCGAGTTGCGCCTGCCAAGTCGGTTAAGAGCCAGAATGCATTCCATGACCAGACCAGATGACACCTCATAGGACATTAAAGCCCTTAATGCCGCCTGACTGTCGGAAAGAATGTAGATGCGAGATCTAATAGTGCCCCTTTTTAACATTAAATTGCATTGGATTTTTAACATTAAAAAAAATAAAAAAAAAAACGTAAAAAAAAATCATTAAAAAAATTTAATTTTGACCTTGAGTCAGACTCTGAGACTATCCGGCTACAATTATACGTATCGCTGAAAAGCTACATCTCTCTAGTGTCGACCACAACAAGTTTTGTTAAAACCGTCCTGCTGGGTTTCCTAAAATAGCAAAAAGTAAAATGTCACATATATCAACCATTCATAGTCAAAGGGTTTAAATAATAATGATAAGTACTTATATGTAAGGCATTATTTTTGTATTGAAATAATGATAAATTAGCTAGTATGTATGTTTCTTAACTTAATGACATTCTCATTCAAACTTTCAACCCTATTTACTTTTTCGTCGATGACATAAACATTTGTTCCTCATTATTCTCCGATCTAAGCTCAAGTCATTTAGAGGTTGGCGGCAAAAGGCAGATTAGAAATGACACACTTAATCCAGTACCATTTGATAATTTCGAGGTGGGATTACAGACTAAACAGACCTGACACAAGTGACAGACGCCAAAATTGTTTATAAAGGTCGCATTTTTTTAAATAACTTTTTTTCCGTAATGTCTTGTAAGAACGGGTAAGAACGTTGTTATTATAGACACTGTATTGTGTATATGAGTCATTCAATGTCAGACCGTTCGATTTTTGCTAAAAATTGACTTCGATATCTCCCGATGTCTTTCAAGTGCGTATTCGTCATTAAAAAATATTTTCCACGTGTTTCCAGAAAAAAATTAAACATTTTTTTTCAAAAAGTTATGAGCATTTGAAAATCGTCAAATCGTGAAAATCTTCCGACATGACAACTTTTAAAAAAATCGAAAAAAAGAATCCATTCGACTTCCATTCTGAAATTTACAGGGAATATTAAGGTTATATTGAGCTTAAGAAAATATTTTTTTCAGATTTTTCAACGTTTTCGACCATCTTTGAGATGGTGGAAAACAGAAATTAAGTAAAAAACCAAATTTTAAAAATAAATTAAAAAAAATTATTTTAAAAAGAAGGTTCAAATACCTTTAAAATAAGGTAATAAACTTTAAAATCCATTCACTAGTTTTAGAAAAACATCAGTTTAAAAGTTGTCATGTCGGATGACTTCTCACATTTTTGACGATTTTCAACAGCCCAAAAACTTTCAAAAAATATTTAGAATTTTTTTCTGGAAACACGGGTAAATCTTTTTTAATGTTTAATACGTATGGCAAATTTAAAGTAAATCGGAAGATTTGTTGTAAAAAAGGTGTTCGGTCTGACATTTAATTACTCATATACTTGTTTTAGAGAGTTACCATCGACAGCATTTTGAGGAAATTTGTCAGTGCTGCCAGACTTTACATTTCGTGTCCGGTCTAGTAAGTCTATATTGGGGTCTAGCAAATAGAGTCGAACTTAATGCACATAAGACCCAATATCGTGTATTGTACTCGTATGTTAACCTACTGAGCTATGGCATCTTTGACGTAATCTGTTTACCTGTTGGTATTGATAATGAGGCATTCGAAATTCTTGATGTATCTTGATGTAGAGCTTAAAAAAAGTTTGTAAAGTCAGCAAAAAATTTTGCTGAGTCAGCAAAATTTTAGTCAGGAGGATGCTTGCAAAAAAGTTGCTAATGTCAGCAAAATCTTTTGCTGAAAATCAGCGAGCTGATTTTTAGCAACAAAATTTGTAGATTCAGCAAAAGTTTTGCTAACACTTAGTAGATTATAAATACAAAAGCCTTGCTAAAAATTAATAAATTTTTTGCTGAATTTTAGTAGACTGAAAAAAAACGCAAAAAATTTGTAGAAAAATTGTAATTTAGTTAATTTATTTGCTGAAAATCATAAACATATTTTTGTGATTCTTTTAAAATAATTTACTATAATAACGAAATATAAAAAATTTAATTTTCCACATTGACGACGAAATAAATATATATAACATGACAAAAATTGTCTTTCAATTACTTACATCAACGGTTGTCTAAATGATGCTATCGCAACTGCCGAAGATAATTATAGAAACGAAAAAATAAACAAAAACAAACGAAACGAAAAAAACAACCCTTTTTGCAATAAGAAAAAGGAACCATAAAAATCTACCTAAGATGTGTGTCTTTGTCTTTCACTTTACTCTGTCTACATTTCTGTATATGTTTGTTTGCAATTTGACCACACATATAAACATTTAGTTTAAATAAATAAATATTTTATTTTGTCTTTTATTTAATTAATAGACAATTATTTTCACAAGCCGGTGACAACGCAAAGTTTAAGTTATTTTAATCCTCAATTTTGTTTTATGTATGAAAAAGAGATACAAAAACTTCCATGGTTGATTTTTTTATATGTCTTATTAGAGTTGTACTTTTTAGTATCATTTTCCTCTTCTCTACTACATCTTGACATGCCGCGACATCTACTTCATTCTGCGTATATCTTTCAATCTGGTTGTCGTCCACACTATTAATGTGCTTATCAGCACAATTTTTTTAGCAAAATTAATTAGTAAAACATTAGTATATTAGTAAAGCATTAGTATAAAACAGTTAAGTGCTGAATAAGTATAACAAAAATTTTAGCTGAAAACACGATTTTAGCAAAAAATTTTGCTAAAAAATAGTATACCTGATTTTCAAGACGTTTTACTAACTTTCTACTAACTTATTTTTTGGGTGTAGGTTGCACAATGCATTAGCAGAACAAATCGTCCAGTAGTCGGACTAGCCGTGTGTGAAAAAAATAATTTTGATTAAGCTTATTTAAAAGCTCATATGGTAAAGTATTTTAGAGACTTTCCGGAACAGATGGATATATTCTAAACTGTTAAGTTAAATACTTGTTGTTTTAATTTGCTCTTAATTAAAAAGCTAATAAAATGGTGGATATTGGCCAAGTAATCGGAATTCAGGAGTTAAGCTGATCTTAGGTGTTTTGCAAATTGGGGTATTGCAACACCGAATTTAGAAAATAAGCTTATTTAGGTCCATTACGGAGTATGATCATATAACGTATTCGTGTAATGTTAAAATACTGTTTGAACATAGTGTATACTATAAATTGTGAAATTATTTTGATGAGACTATTTTTAGATAGTAATACATTTTGACTAAGGATATAATGAAAGTCCATAAGATATCGTTTATATTAGTTTAGTAAAAGTAATAAAGATAACGAAAGTTTTTAATATATACATTTTTGGGGATAAAATATTTATGTACTCAAAAGTATGGAATTCCTAATTACAATTGATGTAACAAAAATTCAATTCATTTCGAGTTTTTTAAGCTTGACAATAAAAGCAAGTTTTTGAAAGCTTTTAGCTTCTTCTATAACTCTAACAAATGTTGCTTAATAAACTTTCAAAATCGTAAATTTTGATTTTCGAAAAAAAAACTTTTTCTACTTCAAAATCATACTTTTCCTATAAAAACAAACTAATTAATTATAATCAAGTATAATTTTTCTAACCATAAAACCCCAGTAAAACCAATATAGCACGTCTGGAATTGTAAACGCAAAAATTTTATTTTCCATATTATTTAAAACAAAAAAAAAAAAAACCTCATAAAACTAAATGTTAACTTTGGAAATAAATGTCAAAAAATATATAGTCATACTTCATATTAACTACTCCCCAACTACCATATAAGAAATACGTATTCACAATTAAATGACAGAGTTTATACTAATAAGGGTAGGTAACGATAAGAGGGAGACAGCAAAAGGCGCAAGTTTACAAAAAGGCCCTAAGTGCAATGTATTATTGGTTGATCAGTTAACTTTAGTAAGATAAATGTAGACTTTTTAAAATTTAACTAAAATGGTTAATTTATTTCGTAAATTTTGGATGAGTGAAGAAACAAAAACGTTAACAAAATCGCAAAATCCCGGTAATAAGTTTCATTACCAAATAATGGTTAAAAAGGGTGTTTTTTATACAGGTATAAAACTTTAAGTTGGCAACACTTTTTCAATTAGCGGCCATTTTGTCAGCTGTCAAGTGATTTATGTTTAGTTTGGTTTGGCATTTCAACATGAATAGACTGACGCCTGAGCAACGCTTCCAAATTGTGCAAACTTATTTTGAAAATCATGGTTCTGTTCGAAATACGTATCGCGATTTTCATAAGCGAATTTTGTTTAGCGATAAAGCTCACTTTTGGTTAAATGGATACGTCAATAAACAAAACTGCCGTATTTGAAGTGATTATAATCCTCAAGTGTATGGTGTCTCATCCGTTACATCCAGAAAAACTGATTATTTAATGTGTGCTTTATGGGCTGGTGGAATCATTGGTCCGTACTTCTTTAAAAACGATGCTGGTCAGAACGTTACAGTCAATGGTGACCGCTATAGAGCCATGGTTACTGACTTTTTCGTTCATCAATTGAACAACCATGATGTGCAGGAGCTGTGGTTTCAACAAGACGGAGCAACATGGATACGTCAATAAACAAAACTGCCGTATTTGAAGTGACGATAATCCTCAAGTGTATGGTGTCTCATCCGTTACATCCAGAAAAACTGACTATTTAATGTGTGCTTTATGGGCTGGTGGAATCATTGGTCCGTACTTCTTTAAAAACGATGCTGGTCAGAACGTTACAGTCAATGGTGACCGCTATAGAGCCATGGTTACTGAATTTTTCGTTCATCAATTGAACAACCATGATGTGCAGGAGCTGTGGTTTCAACAAGACGGAGCAACATGTCACACAGCTCGTGCCACAATTGATTTATTGAAGGAAACGTCTGGTAAGCGCATAGTTTCACGTTTGGAGCACGTGAATTTGCCTCCAAGATCGTGCGATTAAACGCCGCTGGACTATTTTCTGTGGGGATATGTGAAGTCGCTTATCGTCTACTCCGATAAGACGATTGACCACTTGGAGGACAACATTCGCCGCGTTATTGCCAATATACGGCCACAAATGTTGGAAAAAGTCATCGAAAATTGGACCTCCTGATTAGACTACGTCATATTTAAATTATAATGCCAGTAAAGTAAATTTCATGTCAATTAAAAAATTCATCCTTGTTTTATTCCATTTCAAAGTTTCATACCTCTATAAAAAACACCCATTATAATGGAAATTCATAACTTTCGACACTTATTTGGTGTCAAACTTATTGCTTTTTGTTTATCGAGGTCGTGTTTGTAAGTAATCACGCTTACCAGCTCGCTTACAAACAATGAAAAATAAGTAGTTATCTGGTTCTAACACTTCGTTACTTAAAGCTGAAAATTGTAGTAATTTTTTTTACAAGAAAATGAAAAACGACTAATTTCGACAGTCATTTCAAAAAATAATTATCCAAAAATACTGCACTTTAGTAACAGTTGCTTTGCAGTAACCAGTAAATTTTCAGTGAACAGTTAATTTTTGTAAGTTGCGTACCGTGGGGGTACAAAAACTGTAATGTCAATAAAAATTTTGTTACATTTAGCTTAAATTTAGTTAACTACAATTAACAGTATATTTTGATAAAATCAACACTAATATTTTGTATAAAATTGGTTACTACTGAGTCCAGAAAGGCTGATTTTTATTCGTATAAGAAAAAATTCGAAGAAAACATTTAACTAAAATTTAGCTCAAACATAACAAAATGTTTGTAGGTTTCACAGATTGTGTGTACACTGAAAGAATTATTTTTCTTGATATTAATGAAATTATTTCATAGAACTGTTTTTTGTAGATTCAATGAAAAATTTCGTTATATCCAAGAAATTTTGTTAATTTTGTTTTCATAAAAAAAATCATTCGATTTTATAAATTATCTCTTCATAAATTTAAAGAAAGTTTTATTTAGAGCTATGAAATCATTTCAAATACTTAATATTTTTATTCATAAAATTTGATAATTTCATTAATTTTTATACATTTTAAACTTAAGTTTTAAGATTCAATTTTCAAGTGTTCAACATATTTTATAAAGTGCTTTTTTATTTACATATAGCATTTTATTTAAGTTTTGGTCTTCTTTTATGATTCTTATTCACTGCATCTTATGGTTTAATGAAAGTTCAATTCGGTTGATGTTCACAAGTGAACTCTCCTAGGAGAGAAACCCGATAGTGCTGTAATTTACTTTATTTTTGTAACTTTTCCGGAAGCATTTTTTCACCTAATTTGTGGATACGTTGTCTTTAAAGCAAAGTCAATATGAATATCAAAACTTCTCTTTTCTCAAGTATTTAGCGTTGGGTCCACAAAATATTAATTTCTCATATTTCCGATATGCTCCTGTACAAAAAATTTGTATAAAGTATACTTTCCCCTCCTTTTTAGCCCCTTAATTTGTGATTGAGCCGAGTTGGATAGACTAGATTTGGAAAGATTAAATTTTGTTCAAAGTAACATCTTTGGAAGTTGTGAAAAAGAACTTCTTTAGAAGCAGGAAATCAGAAATGAATTTGGAATCAATGAAAAATTAATTCTCCCCTTCCATATTTTTTGCTGGGTGGTAATGCAAACAGTTATGAGATGACATTAGCAATATTTTGTTCTGAAGTATTTCAAGTAAAAAGCTCCGAGATTTACTTGGAGAGTTTACTTTTGATTTCAAATCTTCACTTCAATTTCTAAACATTTTGACTTCGCTCGGTTCACTGAGAGAAATATCTACTTGATATTAATGAATTTATGCAGTAGATTTATGAAATGTCACTGGAATACATCAATTAAAACTTTTTATTAAATTAGTGCAGCTTCAGTTTGAATTGTCAGATTTGAGATCAAAATTAATTGTTACTAGTACAAATAGAAAACACATAGAGAACAGAATCGTATAGGGATCAGCGCTAGAGTGAGTGCCACACTATCGACTTAAGATACTATGCCATGAGGGCCGAAGCTCATTCTAATTCTGCAGTTTTTAATTATCAAAAATTTCATACGCTTTAAGAAAAAGTTTCATTAAAAATTTTCTCATAAAAATTATGAGCTTTTTCATAAAGTTAAAGAAAGTGTGCATTTACTTTGTGGAGAAAACTTCCTTAGTGTAATGCAAAATTTCAATAAAACGCGTCCAAGAAAACTCTCCAATAGAAAGATGCTACATCTTCTTGAAAGGCCCCGTGCTATAAAATATCAGGCCAATTGCAGTCTATTACATGTTGTAAAACATATAGAATAAAATAAAAACATGCATACAGTTCAGAAATGAACGTATTTTCTAATTTTCGGCATATACAAAATATTGTAATTCTAAACGTTAAGTAAAAATTATTTGAAAAACTTTTCAAAAATGTTTTACAAATGAGAACAACACAATACAATATACATCCCACAACGATGACTTCGACGACGACACAACGCAACAATAATAACGAAATAGCGATACAAATTCTCATTTAAAACAAGTGTACAAAAAGGATAATGAAAATAATGTAAAAAAGCAGTAGAAGATTTAGAATATAAACCAACAAACTTAACTCATTGTTGACACAATGTTCCTTTTTTGACCCACTATCTTTAAACGGATATATTTTTTCAGTGCATAAAATAATTCAACATCTTTACTTCAATAAAAATTTTTTTTGGGAAATTGTTAAGCAGATTTGCTAATAATTATTTAAAAGTTTTGATCTGTTTGAAGAATATTTTTTTCAAAAATTATTTTAAAATATAAAAACTCCTAATCATTTATATTTTTGATTATTATGATGACGAATTTAATCGGGTGTGTAATTTTTGTAAGTGTGACCGATCGGACGATGAACTTTCCATATACACACAAAATATGAAATATTACAAAATCTATTTCGTTTTCACGCAAAATATAAATAATGGATGGTTTTTATTGAAATACTACAAAATTTATAAAAAAAAATATATCTTCATGGCAATTTAAAAAAAAAATATTCAAAACCACGATCATTTTCCAAAAAATTTATATATTTTTGAATGAACATTTGTTCACAAAATTACACAAAATTTAAATTTTCGAAATATCTTCAACCGTCTAGAATGAATATTAAGGTTAAAACTTTTTGCATTTTTGTTTTTTGCAAACATATAAAATTACATCGCACTGCAGTGTAGGCGTTGAAAAAATAGTAAGAACCGTGATCTTACTTTTTCGCTGTCGTTAAAAAAGTTCCCGCACCAAACACATTGAAATTTGATTAAAAATTTAAAATTATTTTTTTTCTGTTGTATTTTACTTAAAATGCGCTAGTTTTTTGTTTTCTACCTAACTGTCATCAATATAAAATATTTTTCCGGCGTTCTCACACACATACACATTATATTTCATAACACTCAAAAAATAAGTTAGTAGAAAAGTTAGTAAAAAGTCTTGTAAATAAGGTATACTATTTTTCGCAAAATTTTTTGCTAAAATTATGTTTTCAGCTAAAATTTTCGTTATACTTATTCAGCACTTAACTGTTTTGAATTAATGTTTACTAATATTTTACTAATGTTTTACTAATTTATTTTGCTAAAAAAATTGTGCTGATTAGCACATTAATGAATGAATTAGATGGCGCGGCATGTCAAGATGTAGTAGCGACGAGGATAATGTTACGAAAAAAGTACAACTCTAGTAAGACATATAAAACAATCAACGACAAAATTGTGAATTGAAGCAACTTAAATTTTTAGTTGTTACTGGCTTGTGAAAGTAATTGTCTATTAATTAAATAAAAGACAAAATAAAATATTCAAATTTTATAAAGATTAAATGTGTATTTGTAAACTAAATGTTCATTGAGATTAATAATCTAGTGTGGTCAAATTGCAAACAAATATACAGGAGATAGACAGACTAAAGCGAAAGACAAACCAACACAACTTTGGTAGATTTTTATGTTTCCTTTTTCTTATTGCAAAAAAACGGGTTGTATATGTTATATTTTGTTATTTTGTGTTCCTGTAAAAGATAGCTTCATTTTGCCAACCATTGATGTAAGTAGTTGAAAGATAATTTTGTGTATGTTATATATACTAGGGCGGATCAGTAAGTCCTTGACTTTTTGAATGAAACACAGTTTTTTTTTGCAAAAAAAAAATTATTTTTCAACATAATCTCTTTTTAGCTCAATACACTTAGTCCAACGTTTCTCCAATTTTTGTATCAATTCCAAAAAATAGGATTTTATAGGTCCATAAAATAGGCATTTCTTTGCAATATTGGGTCGTTTTTTTTTTTAAAATCCTCGTTAAATCGGTCAAATAAGTTGGCATACTATTCGCCGTTTGTAGTTTTTCCCTTTTGAAGGTAATCCATGTGGATTATCCCGCGTGCATCCCAAAAACTGTTGCCATCACCCATCTTGCAGACAGCTTTCTTAAAACCAACTGATCATTTAAAATCGAAACCACACTGTCATATGAAATGCCTATGGCATCAACAATCTCACGCACTTTTACTCTTCGATCGGCCAAACACAATATCGTATATTTTTTTCAACATTTTCAATTGGCCGTCCAGAACGTTTAGAGTCATTTGTACTTGTGCCACCACAAGGAAAGTCAGTAAACAATTCTACCATTGAAATCGAAGGTGCAGAGTCCCCATATTAGTTATCAAGCTTTTCCTTGGTTTCATTGACGGTTTTTTTAGCGTCATTTGTACTTGTGCGACCACAAGGGAAAGTCAGTAAACCAATTTTACCATTGAAATCGTTGGTGCAGAGTCCCAATATTATTTATCAAGCTTTTCCTTGGTTTAATTGACGGTTTTTTTTTTACAAAAAATAATCTTTAACGAGCACTCGAAATTCACTTTTTTCCCATTTTTAAAAAATCCACGAGGTTGTATGTTTTTACAGCTTTAAAACGCAACGTAAATGAAGGAACTTGCTCAAAATTTGACAGCAGTCTATTAACAGGTGGTACTTGATGGGAAGCAGTATTGCAGTTCATGTTACTACGAGGAAGTTTCGATAAGTCAAGGACTTATTGAGCCGTCCTCGTAATTATTAATATTTTTTTTTAAATATTACATTATTCATGTCGTCCAATTTGGGAGTGTGAAATATTTTATATATTGTAATGTATTGTAAATTATTTTTAAAAGAATCATAAATATATGTTTTATGATTTTCAGCAAATAAATTAACTAAAGTATAATTTTTCTATAAATTTTTTGAGTTTTTTTCAGTCTATATTCAGCGATTGACTTAATATTATCAGCAGAAAAACGCTAATGTATATGCTGTCAAAGTTTTAACTTTGATTGCTAATATTTTCACTAGAGGTCGCTTCAAGGCTAAGATTACAAAAATTTCTGAATGAAGCATGGTTTTTTTTTTTTTTTAAAGAGAAGCACACTCAAGAAATTCTTCTATTAATTAATGTGTTGCTTTCTTTGGAAAGGGGATAGTGGGGAGATGAAAAGTGGTGAAAGATTAAGGGCTTCAAACATGCAACACTGTAATTGCGTGAGTAGATAAGTCTAGAACAGTTGTTGCTCGCCACCTGATGTCGAGTTGGCGAATTTATTGAAGCTTTTTGTTTCATAGCCCTGATTCATTTATTTTACTTCGGTGGGGTTAAGTGCTATGGGAACACCGAAGGTGGGCGCAGCGATACATATAAGTGATAGAAAACTCATACATATTATTTTTCTAATTTATGTTGTCGTCAACCGGTAATCGAACCCGGGACCATCTGTGTAACAGTCCAACGCGCTAACCAGTACACCCAAACGCCCACTACATATCTGGAAAAGGTTATTAAAAAATGTTCAGCGGATCTATGACGTGCCATTACTGAGTTAACTAGGATACATTAAATACAATTTTATAAAGTTTGAGACGGAATTGTAAGGATTCAACAATTACTGTTTTTTGCCAAACATAGAAAAAAATATATAAATTTGACAGACAAAATAAGAATAAAATCCATAATTCAGGATAAAAAAAAAATCCTAATACCACTCAAACAAACTGAAATTAGCTAAGGAAAAGAATATGAAGAAAAATATAAATAAATATAAAAATTAATAAAAAAAAAACAACCCAAAAATATATAGAGAAATAGAAAGTTCAAAACAATCGTAAACAGCAACAGTACAAGCAGAATTAAATAAATTAGATGCCTTGAAAAAAATCCTACCAGGAACAGTGTCTTAAATGATAAATACAAATTTTTTCATAAATGATAAATACAAAGTTTTAATTTTCTACCAAGAATTAGAATACTAGTACTAAAGTCAATTAGTATTATTTTTCAACTCAGATACACTGCGTTGCAAAATTATAATTACACATCAATTTCTCTAAATTTTGGTAAATTAATAATTTAGAAAGGTTGAGGTTAAGAATAATATTTAACAAAAAATTATTAACTTATTTTTTTTTTATACATTTAAAATAGGAATAACAAATTTTTTTTGTTGTTTTTTTTTATTAATTATATACTATTATACCCTAACCGAGCACTAGCTACTACTAGGCCTTCGGCGCGTTGTACAAAACAGACCAGTGCCTCTGGTGGTAATCGAACCCACGACCCCCCGCACATATAAGCCATCACGCTACCATATTAGCCCACCGGGGCGCACGAATAACTAAATATTAGACTTGTTGTTCATATAAAGGCCATCCATCAATGTCAAATTTTCGACCTCTACATTCTTAAAATTTTACCACACTTGATATGGAATGTAAGTGTCATATAAATATAAGCATCGTACACGTTTTGGGTTGTTAGACCTCTAACGGTTTGTGGAAATATCTCGTTTAAATAAAAAAAAAAAAAGAAAAAATCGAAAATTTAACAAAAGTATTCGTACTTTTTTTTTTTTTTTAAAAAAAAAATCGAAATTTAACAAAAGTAGTCGTACTTAATCGTCCATATCTTTATAACGGATGAATTTATGTGAATCGTGATACCTTATTTTAAAGGCACTATTGTCATGCTTTAAATAAAATAAACAAAAAAGAAGATAAAATGTATTTTTGTTGTTAAAAAAGCCGCAGTTTAAAACGCTGTATTTAAAAAAAAACATTTTTTCTAAATTTCCAAAAAATATTTATAATTTAATTATAATTTATTCCACTATGCCATTGCCAAAATAACCCAGCAAAGTCACTCATTATTTAATAATGGGTAAAGTAATGTATCGCCATAGGGCTCCACGCGTTACAATACACCTTACTTCAGTGATGAAATTTATAGGCGATGAGCCTAAAAGTAATGG
>CM037854.1:195723049-195757900 GCA_021234595.1 Delia radicum
AAATGTGTGTCCTTTTCTTTCGCTTTATTCTCGTCTACCTGTACGTATACATGTTTGCAATTTGACCACACTACATTTAACTATAATCATTTAGTTTGCAAATGCACATTTAATCTTTCTTAAATTTAAATATTTTATTATATTTCTTTAATTAAATTATAACAATTACTTTCACACAAAATTTATGTATTTTCAATCCGCAATTATACATATACGATACACATTGTTGGATTCTTTTTGTTTTATGATGTATTAAAAACAGATACAAAAATCTTCAATATCTGATTTTTTCATATGTCTTACAAGAGTTGTACTTTTTTTTTTTTTTTGTATAATTTTGCTCGTCTCTACTACATCTTGACATGCAGCGACATCTATAATTTTTCTTCTCTACTACATCTTGACATGCAGCGACATCTACTTCATTCTGCGAATATCTTTCAATCTGGTTGTCGTACACACTTTTAATGTGCTTATCACAATAAGCACAATTTTTTAGCGAAATAAATTAGTAAATCATAAGTTCAAAACAGTTAAGTGCTGAATAAGTATAACTAAATTTTTAGCTGAAACATAATTACAGCAAAAAATTTGCTGAAAATAGTATACTTGATTTACAACTTTCCTACTAACTTATTTTATTGAGTGTATTTTTAGCTGCATATATAATATCATATTTTGGGTTTACAAATTGGCTCAAAACTGATTCCATTTACTAAATATTATTAAATCATTTTTATGTCACGTCCCTTCTTCTATCCATACCTGCATTCAAAAGTATACGAAAAGTATACCCCATTTCATTTCTCACCTAACCCAAAAACTCTTCCTTGCTAACAATAATAGATGTGAAAATTGTACATATTTTATATGAATTGTGTGAATATCATAAGGACGGATGCCCCGTTTCACATATTTAAATCATAGTCATCTTCTACAGCTTATGTTTTAGATAGATAGAAGAACATTTATTTTATACTAACACAAACACTAAAAGCAACTCATTATACTCAAATAACAGTTGAAAATGTCGCCGTAAGCACTCATCAAATGCTATGTTGTGTTTTTTTCATTCTGAAAAAAAAAGTTATTTTAATACCAATTTTGCTTAACTATGTTCGTCATTAGTGTTTTATACTTTGCCACCTTTTGCTCTATTGCCTTTTCTAAGCTATGATATCCTTATATATATAAAAGATTCATAAGGATATGCTCCTTTTGGTGGGTTATTCTATGTAAGATGGATAAAGGTAAGAAGCACATGTTATTAAGCTTTAAGGGTTGTTTTATCATTATACATAGATCAGGTGATATTTAGAATTTGATATTATGGAAATGAAGTATATGGATTGGTTTTCGTAAATTTCTATTGGGAGTAACAGGCGTAGAAGAGATAAAAGCATGAAAAGGTCGGTATCCTTATTTCAGATTACTTTCTGAAGGAAAGAAAAACAGAACTATTTCGCTTAACATATGTATTATTCTGGTGACATTCATACACTCATAGAAATAAACCTGTAAACATAGAAGAAAAAACTACTAAAAATTAGTTAAAAATGAGCTTGCAGAACAAACTGCAAAATTTCGCAATTTTTTTTTTTTTTTTATAAAATAAGAGCAGTAAAAATAAATCTGTCAAATTTACAAAATTTAAGTTACATTCGATGTGAATGTTTGCTAAAAATAGATAGATTGCTGATTTCATAAGGGCAGATTAGATAAGATTCGCATTAAAAATAAAAACTTTAAAAATTTCACATTTTTTAACTTTTCATTTGTCTACTAATATTTAGCAAATGTGTTTTCTGATTTTAGCAGATTATTTTTTTAACTTTCAATTAACTAAAATTTAGGCTCAAATTTAACTAAATGTTGTACAGATTTATTTTTGCTATCCTTATATTACTAATATTAGTAAACAAGTCAGCAGTGTTGTCTGCTAGATAATTTTGACTAATTTTGAGTAGCGTTTTTTGTGCTATTTTTACAGCTTTATTTCTATGAGTCTAATGATTGCAATTAAATGCTTCTTAAATATTTTTAGTTTTTCGCCTATTACACTTATTTCAGTTACACCTATTTCTTATTACTATCGGTGCTATGACTAATGACTTTGAAATTGTTTTAAAGACATTGGGTTTTTTAATCCGAAATAGAATTGTAGCGTCCAGTTTATTAACTAATCCAGCAAAAACATGGCAATGACAGTTCATTAAAAGTATAAATTACCAATAAATGATAGGTTTTCATTACATTACTTTGAAATACAAAATAATGACTTATTAATAATGGGTTATATAAGTACTTATATGTAATTGCAAAATATTGAGTTACTGGTAATTGGTTACACAAGTAACGATTTCTTTTTTTTATTCTAATGTTATATTTATTAATTGGTTTGAAAAAAGCAAATTTTCCGATGTAAAGTTTTTTTTTAAAACTCTAACATTTCTTTTTAAAAAAATACCTTTACGGTAACCACTTATTTATTTTGTAACTCCTATGTGACCACTTATTCAATTATTATGAGAGACCACTTATTCCTTATCTTAAAGTAACCACTAATTCTTTCGCTGTGAGTAACCAATCGGGTAACTCATTACTCCCCACTTTTTTTGTAAGCTAGAGAGTAATGACCACGCATTAATTTTTGTTTATCGCGAACAAAAGTAATTAAGCGAGTAAATAGCCTGGTAACTAGTGAAACCTTTTATTCGCTACTTACACGCTTAGTTACTTGGTAATGTCTGATTTTGCTGGATAGTCCTCAGTCAGTAATGTCTTATAGTTATTTGAGTTTCGTGAAATACATTTCAGAACTAAGTCCTAGAAATTAGTTCTTATGGTACCTGTTCGAAATATATACAATTTGCAGTCCTTTCTTAAAATGTTCCTGAACAGTCCCGGGTAAATATTTCGGGAACTAACAGGACATGTTTTTTCTAATATAAATAAAGAATATACTATTTTAAAAAAGTAGTAAATTTCTACTTATCGTTTACACTGATAATATATTTCATGATGCTTCAAAAACCTTATTTCAATACACAGAACACCTTTTAATGTAATTCTTTTGCAGAAATTTATTAGGCAAAAATCACCACTGACCATGAATGGCCAATATTTAATGAAAATACAACTCAAATTCAAAGTCTTTTCATATTGGTAAATTTTTGCAATGCTTTGATGAAGAATCGGACATTTTCATTTCATATTCATATTCATGTTAGTAATAACTTTGTCTCTGGATTGAAATGGTTGGGTGTTTTTGTAAATCACCAGTTACGTTTTTCTGAATGTGCTACGTTGAGGCGAAAGCTTAGGTGTTCAAGTGCCATGTTTAAACGTAACCTAGGGCATTATTTTGATCACCCACTATAATTTTAATAATTTACAATTATTTTTCATATTTGTTTATTCATCTACTTAAATTTCTGAAATTCTTATTGCTACATTTTGGACGGTTAAACTTTGGTTATAATTTAATTTATTTAGGAATTTTTTTATTTAAATTTATTTTGTTATGTTTTGTAAAACGTTATAGTAGATATTGAATTGAATTTTTAACATTAAAAAACTAAAAAAATAACGTAAAAAAACGTAAAAAAAAATCATTAAAAAAAATTTAATTTTGACTTGAGTCAGACTCTGAGACTATCCGGCTACAATTTATACGTATCGCTGAAAAGCTACATCTCTCTAATGTCGACCACAACAATTTTGTTAAAATCGTCCCTGCTGGGTTTCCCAAAATAGCAAAAAGTAAAAATGTCACAAATATCAACCATTCATAGTCAAAGTGGTTAAATAATAATGATAAGTACTTATATGTAAGGCATATTTTTTGTATTGAAATAATGATAAATTAGCAAGTATGTATGTTTCTTAACTTAATGACATTCTCATTCAAACTTTCAACCCTATTTACGTTTTCGTCGATGACAGAAACATTTGTTCCTCATTATTCTCCGATCTAAGATCAAGTCATTTAGAGGTTGGCGGCAAAAGCCAGATAATGAATGATACACTTAATCCAGTACCAATTGACAATTTCGAAGTGGGATTACAGACTAAACAGACCTGACACAAGTGACAGACTCCATAATTGTTATAAAAGTAACATTTTTTTAATTAGCTTTTTTTTTCCGTAATGCCTTGGAAGAACGGGCAAGGAACGTTGTTATTATAGACACTGTATTGTGGTATATGAAGTCATTCAATGTCAGACCGTATGATTTTTGCTAAAAATTGACTTTGATATCTCCCGATGTCTTTCAAGTAACGTATTCTTCATTAAAAATATTTCCACGTGTTTCCAGAAAAAAAATTAACATTTTTGTTCAAAAAGTTATGAGCATTTGAAAATCGTCAAAATCGTGAAAAATCTTCCGACATGACACTTTTAAAAAAATCGGGAAAAAAATAGAATCCATTCGACTTCCATTCTGAAATTTACAGGGAATATTAAGGTTATATTGAGCTTTAAGAAAATATTTTTTTTAGATTTTTCGACTTTTTCGACCATCTTTGAGATGGTGGAAAACAGAAATTAAGTGAAAACCAAAATTTTAAAAATAAATTTAAAAATGTATTTTTAAAAAGAAGGTTCAAATATATTTAAAATAAGGTATTAAACTTTAAAATCCATTCACTAGTTTAGAAAAACATCAGTTTAAAAAGTTGCCATGTCGGATGACTTTTTACATTTTTGACGATTTTCAACAGCCCAAAACCTTTTCCAAAAAATATTTAGAATTTTTGTTCTGGAAACACGGGTAAAATCTTTTTTAATGTTTAATACGTATGGCAAATTTAAAGTAAATCGAAAGATTTGTTGTAAAAAAGGTGTTCGGTCTGACATTTAATTACTCATATACTTGTTTATATTCTAACACGACATTTTGAAGAGTTGCATTTTTGAGAAAATTTGTCAGTGCTGCCAGACTTTACATTTTCGGGTCCGGTCGAGTAAGTCTATATTGCAAATAGAGTCGAATTTAATTTTCGATGGAAACTCTAGTCTATGACGAGGGGCGAACTAAGGACCGTGACGGGTTACCTCACGGGACACTGTGTGCCTTAGGTATCAATTGTACAAGATGGGATGATCCTCTACGGAAACGTGTAGGTTTTGTGAATTGGAACCCGAGACCTCAGAGCATGTTCTCTGCAAATGTCCGAGGCTCTCCGACTGGAGGATGCGTTATTCTGGTGGTCGAATAGTGACGCCATCGGACGTTTAGAATTGTTTACCTGGTAGGATAGTTGGCTTCGTAGGGAGCCTAAACCTATAGGATGTATTCGTTGGCAGCACAAAATACCAACTTCTGGTCGCGGTGCATAGTGCCACTCTAGTCTAATCTAATACACATAAGACCCAATATCGTGTATTGTACTCTTATGTTTACCTACTAAGCTATGGAATCTTTGACGTTGGTATTGATAATGAGGAATTCGAAATTCTTGATGTACCCAGTAGAGCTTATCTGTATGTAGTCGATTGTCTAATAGGTTGCACAGGTGCGTTAGCAGAACAAATCGTCCATAGTCGGACTAGCCGTGTGTGAAAAAAATTATTTTGCTTAAGCTTTATTTGAAATCTCATAGGGTAAAGTATTTTTGAGGTTTTCCGGAACAGGTGGATAAATTCTAAACTGTATTTAACTTTTTTTTTTTTCAACTTGCTCTTAATAAAAAAGCTAATAAAATGGTGGTTATTGACCAAGTAATCGGAATTCAGAGCGTTAAGCTGATCTTATGTGTTTTGCAAATTGGGGTATTGCAACACCGAATTTAGAAAAATAAGCTTATTTTGGTCCTTTCTTGGAGCATGATCATATAAAGTATAGTGTCCGACCGAGCAGTTCGGCCAGAAAATGCATTTGGTCTGTATTCGGTATTTTAAAGCATTATGGACAAATTTGGCGGATGAAAAATGTTTATTGGGCTGATAAGATGCTATTTTGAGTGTAAAATTTGAAGAAAAGTCTGTAGTTAAGCAATGAATTCACTGTTCGGCCTCAGAAAGTTCGGCCAAATTGAATATAGTTCGGCGGCCGAACTTTTAACTTTATAGGTAAACTTCGGCTTTTCTCTTAAATTTTATACACAAAATCGAATTAAATCGGCTCAACAAACACGTTTCCAATACCAAAATTTGTCATCATTGCCTCTAGATATCAAAAAACCGACAAAATATAGGTTTTTGGCCGAACTGTTCGGTCGGACATTAATAAAGTATTAGTGTAATGTTAAAATACTGTTTGAACATAGTGTATACTATAAATACAAATATATTCTCCTTTAAAGTTGTGAACTTATTTTGATGAGACTATTTTTAGATAGTAATACATTTTGACTAAGGATATAATGAAAGTCCATAAGATATCGTTTATATTAGTTTAGTAAAAGTAATAAAGATAACGAAAGTTTTTAATATATAAATTTTTGGGGATAAAATATTTATGTACTCAAAAGTATGGAATTCCTAATTACAATTGATGTAACAAAATTCAAATTCATTTCGAGGTTTTTAAGCTTCACAATAAAAGCAAGTTTTTGAAAGCTGTTAGCTTCTTCTATAACTCTAACAAATGTTGTTTAATAAACTTTCAAAATCGTAAATTTTGGTTTTCGAAAAAAAACTTTTTCTATTTCAAAATCATACTTTTCCTATAAAAACAAACTAATTAATTATAATCAAATATAATTTTTCTAACCATAAAACCCCAGTAAAACCAATATAGCACGTCTGGAATTGTGAACGCAAAAATTTTATTTTCCATATTATTTGAAACAAAAAAAAAACCTCATAAAACTAAATGTTAACTTTGGAAATAAATGTCAAAAAATATATAGTCATACTTCATATTAACTACTCCCCAACTACCATATAAGAAATACGTATTCACAATTAAATGACAGAGTTTATACTAATAAGGGTAAGTAACGATAAGAGGGAGACAGCAGAAGGCGCAAGTTTACAAAAAGGCCCTAAGTGCAATGTATTATTGGTTGATCAGTTAACATTAGTAAGACAAATGTAGACTTTTAAAATTTAACTAAAATGGTAAATTTATTTGGTAAATTTCGGATGAGTGAAGAAACAAAAACTTTAAACAAAATCGCAAAATCCCGGCAATAAGTTTCATTACCAAATAATTGGTTAAGAAGGGTGTTTTTTATACAGGTATAAACTTTAAGTTGGCAACACTTTTTCAACTAGCGGCCATTTTGTCAGCTGTCAAGTGATTTATGTTTAGTTTGGGTTTAGCATTTCAACATGAATAGACTGACGCCTGAGCAACGCTTCCAAATTGTGCAAACTTATTTTGAAAATCATGGTTCTGTTCGAAATACGTATCGCGATTTTCATAAGCGAATTTTGTTTAGCGATGAAGCTCACTTTTGGTTAAATGGATACGTCAATAAACAAAACTGCCGTACTTGAAGTGATGATAATCCTCAAGTGTATGGTGTCTCATCCGTTACATACAGAAAAACTGACTATTTAATGTGTGCTTTATGGGCTGGTGGAATCATTGGTCCGTACTTCTTTAAAAACGATGCTGGTCAGAACGTTACAGTCAATGGTGACCGCTATAGAGATATGGTTACTGACTTTTTCGTTCATCAATTGAACAACCATGATGTGCAGGAGCTGTGGTTTCAACAAGACGGTGCAACATGTCACACAGCTCGTGCCACAAGTGATTTATTGAAGGAAACGTCTGGTAAGCGCATAGTTTCACGTTTGAGACACGTGAATTGGCCTCCAAGATCGTGCGATTAAACGCCGCTGGACTATTTTCTGTGGGGATATGTGAAGTCGCTTATCGTCTACTCCGATAAGACGATTGACCACTTGGAGGACAACATTCGCCGCGTTATTGCCAATATACGGCCACAAATGTTGGAAAAAGTCATCGAAAATTGGACCTCTAGATTAGACTACGTCCGAGCCGTGGCGGTCATATGCCAGAAGTCATATTTAAATTATAATGCCAGAAGATTATCTTTCGAATAAAGTAAATTTCATGTCAATTTAAAAAATTCATCTATGTTTTATTCCATTTTAAAGTTCCATACCTCTATAAAAAAACACCCTTTATAATGGAAATTCATAACTTTGTACAACTTATTATTTGGCGTCAAACTGATTGTTTTTGTTTATCGAGGTCGTGTTTGTAAGTAGTCACGCTTACCAGCTCGCTTACAAAACAATGAAAAATAAGTAGTTATTTGGTTCTAAATACTTCGTTACTTAAAGCTGGAAATTGTAGTAAATTTTTTTACTAGAAAATGAAAAACGATTAATTTTGAGTCATTTCAAAAAATAACTATCCAAAAATACTGCACTTTAGTAACAGTTGCTTTGCAGTAACCAGTAAATTTTCAGTAAATTTTGTTACATTTACACTCAAAAAAAAAAAATTTTGTAAAGTCAGCAAAAAATTTTGCTGAGTCAGCAAAATTTTAGTCAGGAGGGTGCTTGCAAAAAAAATTGCTAATGTCAGCTCGCTGATTTTCAGCAACAAAATTAGTAGATTCAGCAAAAGTTTTGCTAACACTTAGTGGATTAGAAATAAAAAAAGCCTTGCTAAAAATTAATAATTTTTTTGCTGAATTTTAGTAGACTGAACAAAACGCAAAAAATTTGTAGAAAAATTGTAATTTAGTTAATTTATTTGCTGCAAATCATAAAACATATTTTTGTGATTCTTTTAAAAGTAACTTACAATAATTACGAAATATAAAAATTTTCATTTTCCCACTTTGACGACATGAATTAATTTAATATCTGAAAATATATAGAAATAAATATATAGTATAACATAACAAAAATTTTCTTTCAACTACTTACATCAATGGTTGTCTAAATGATGATATCTTTTAAATGACGCAACTGCCGAAGATAATTATAGAAACGAAAAGAAAAAATAATCAAAAACAAACGAAACGAAAAAACAACCCCTTTTTTTGCAATAAGAAAAAGGAACCATAAAAATCTATCTTTGTCTTTCGCTTTACTCTGTCTACATGTCTGTATATGTTTGTTTGCAATTTGACCACACTAGATTATTAATCTATAAACATTTAGTTTAGAAATACATATTAAATTTAAATATTTTATTTTGTCTTTTATTTAATTAATAGACAATACAAAAATCTTCCATGGTTGATTTTTTTTTATATTTTATTAGAGTTTTACTTTTTAGTATCATTTTCCTCTTCGCTACTACATCTTGACATGCCGCGATATCTGCTTCATTCTGCGCATATCTTTCAATCTGGTTGTAGTCCACACTATTAATGTGCTTATCAGCACAATTTTTTTAGCAAAATAAATTAGTAAAACATTAGTATATTAGTAAGACATTAGTTCAAAACAGTTAAGTGCTGAATAAGTATAACAAAAATTTTAGCTTAAAACAGAATTTTAGCAAAAAATTTGCTAACAAATAGTATACCTGATTTACAAGACGTTTTACTAACTTTTCTACTAACTTATTTTTTTGAGTGCAGCTTAAATTTAGTTAACTACAATTAACAGTATATTTTGACAAAATCAACACTAATATTTTCTATATTTTTTGCTGAGTTATGAGATGACATTAGCAATATTTTGTTCAGAAGTATTACAAGTAAAAAGCTCGGAGATTTACTTGGAGAGTTTACGTTTGATTTCAAATATTCTCTTCAATTTCTAAACATTTTGACTTCGCTCGGTTCACTGAGAGAAATATCTACTTGATATTAATGAATTTATGCAGTAGATTTATGAAATGTGATTGGTATTCATCAATTGAAACCTTTTATTAAATTAGTGCAGTTTCAGTTTGAGTTGTCAGGTTTGAGATCATAATTGAATGTTAATATTACAAATAGAAAACATAGAAAACAAAATTACGTAGGGATCAGCCCTAGAGGGAGTGCCACACTATCGACATAAGCGACTAGGTCATCTTCAGCCTCATTCTAATTCTGCAGTTTTTAATTTTTTGTATTAAAAATTTCATACGCTTCAAGAAAAAGTTTCATTAAAAATTGTCTCATAAAAATTATGAGCTTTTTCATAAAGTTAAAGAAAGTGCGCATTTACTTTGTGAAGAAAACTTCCTTAGTGTAATGAAAAATTTCATTAAAACTCGTCCAACAAAATTCTCCAATAGAAAGATACTACATCTTCTTAAAAGGCCCCGTGCTATAAAATATCAGGCCAATTGCAGTCTATACATGTTTTAAAACATATAGAATAAAAAAAAAAAAACATGCATACAGTTCAGAAATGAACGTATTTTCTAATTTTCGGCATATACAAAATATTGTAATTCTAAACGTTAAGTAAAAATTATTTGAAAAACTTTTCAAAAATGTTTTACAAATGAGAACAACACAACACAATATACATCCCACAACGATGACTTCGACGACGACACAACGCAACAATAATAACGAAATAGCGATACAAATTCTCATTTAAAACAAGTGTACAAAAAGGATAATGAAAATAATGTAAAAAAGCAGTAGAAGATTTAGAATATAAACCAACAAACTTAACTCATTTTTGACATAGTGTTCCTTTTTCGACCCAGTATCTTTAAACGGATATATTTTTTTAGTGCATAAGGATAATTAAGGGATTTGAAAATTCCAAAATAATTCAACATCTTAACTTCAAATGAAAAAATTAAAATTTTTTTGGGAAATTGTTAACCAGATTTGCCTAATAATTATTTAAAGTTTTGATCTTGTTTTAAGGACATTTTTTCAAAAATTATTTTAAAATATAAAAACGCCTAAACATTTATATTTTTGATTATTATGATGACGAAAATATTTGAAATGTTTTTATTTACTAGAAATTAGTTCATCGGTTGTGTATAATTTTTGTAAGTCTGACCGATCGGACGATGAACTTTCCATATACACACAAAATCTAAAATATTACAAAATTTATTTCGTTTTCACGCAAAATATAAATAATGGATGGTTTTTATTAAAATACTACTGAGTTTATAAAAAAATATATCGTCAGGGTTGTCATATAGAAATTTTAAAAAAATATTCAAAAACCACGATCTTTTTTGAAAAAATTTACAAAACGTCGGTGAATTTAAAAAATATTATTTTTCATATATTTTTGAATGGACATTTGTTCACAAAATTATCCAAAATTTGAATTTTCGAAATTTCTTCAAGCGCCTACACTGATAGAAATTTGTGCGTAGTATTAATGAATTCCTTCATTAATCCAATGATTTTTTTCATAAAAAAGTCGCCAAAGAAACGTTTCATTGAGTCAATGAAAGGTGTTTCATTAAATCAATTTTAATGAATGGTTTCATTGACCCAATGAAAATTTCATAAAGTATATGAAATTTTTTTCATTTATCCTAGCCCAATCGTTGTAAAAGTTTCATGTGTTTAATGAATAAAATTCATAGTTTGTATGAAATATTTTCGTTGATATTTGCACTTTTTATGATTATTTTAGCATAGCATTAATTTGGTGGTTATTGAGAAATTATCATTCGTTGATATTATTTATAAGGTCTGGTCTTTATAGGATCTATAAAATATTTTTATAAAAAAAGTTCGAAAAGTTCGAAAGTAAACATCACAATCACAGGCTGTTCTGTAAAAGCGATGGCAGATTTTTATTAAATTCAGCCTGATTCAGTAAATTTTCGTTACTTGGAATATGATGACATGTAAGATAATTTGTGTTAAAAGATTATACGTCGGTACAAAATATGTAATTTTTTATCGATCTGGCTTGGAATTCTGTAGAACGATCGACGATTATAGTCAACTTTTTGTAGTTAAATTACGACCATATTAGATAAAAATTTTAAATATTGTAAACAATGTTGTTAAAAAACAAAAATTTATTATTTAAATGTTATTTAAAAAAAATTTTTTTTTCTTATTACAATTCAAAATTTTTATTGAAAAAAATTTGAAAATTTTTCATTAATTTAATGAATTTTTTTATGAAATTATGAAAAAATTATAAAAAAATGTTAATGAAAAAATACCATATTAATGAATTTTCATTCAGTTAATGAATTTTTTCATTAAACCAGTGAATCGATTTTAATGAAATCGTTTCATTGATACTATGAAGGAAAATTCTATCAGTGTAGGATGTATATTAGGGTTATAACTTTTTGCATTTTTTTTTTGTAAATACATAAAATTACATGGCACAGCAGTGTAGGCCTTGAAAAAATATTATGAACCGTAATCTTACTTTTTCGCTGTCGGTAAAAAAAAGTTCCCGCACCAAACGCATTGAAATTTTGATTGCAAATTTAAAAATATTTTTTTTTTTTATATTTTACTTAAAATTACCTAGTTTTTTGTTTTGTACTTAGCTGTCATCAATATAAAATATTTTTCCGACGTTCTCACACACGTACCCATTATATTTCACTACACAAACAGGTCTTGTAATTCAGGTATACTATTTTTCAGCAAAATATTTTGCTAAAATTATGTTTTCAGCTAAAATTTTCGTTATACTTATTCAGCACTTAACTGTTTTGAACTAATGTTTTACTAATATTTTACTAATGTTTTACCAATTTATTTAGCTAAAAAAATTGTGGTGATTAGCACATTAATGAATGAATTAGATGTTGCGGCATTTCAAGATGTAGTAGCTACGAGGATAATGTTACGAAAAAGTACAGCTCTAGTAAGACATATGAAACAATCAACCACAAAATTGTGAATTGAAGCAACTTAAATTTGGCGTTGTTACTGGCTTGTGAAAGTAATTGTCTATTAATTAAATAAAAGATAAAATAAAATATTTAAATAAAATAAAGATTAAATGTGTATTTGTAAGCTAAATGTTATAGAGATTAATAATCTAGTGTGGTCAAATTGCAAAAAAATATACAGGAGGTAGACATACTAAAGCGAAAGACAAAAACACACAACTTTCGTAGATTTTTATGTTTCCTTTTTTTTTTACAAAAAAATGGGTTGTATATGTTATATTTTGTTATTTTGCGTTCCTGTAAAAGATAGCTTCATTTTGACAACCATTGATGTAAGTAGTTGAAAGATAATTTTGTGTATGTTATATATACGAGGGCGGATCAGTGAGTCCGTGACTTTTTGAATGAAACACAGTTTTTTTTTGCAAAAAAAAAAAAAATTTTTTTCAACATAATCTCTTTTTAGCTCAATACACTTAGTCCAACGTTTCTCCAATTTTTGAATCCCTTCCAAAAATAGGATTTTTAGTGGTCCATAAAATATAGGGTCGTTTTTTTTTTAAATCCTCGTTAAATCGGTCAAATAAGTTGGCATACTATTCGACGTTTATAGTTTTTTCCTTTTGAAGGTAATCCATGTGGATTATCCCGCGTGCATCCCAAAAAACTGTTGCCATCACCCATCTTTCAGACAGCTTTCTTAAACCCAACTGATCATTTAAAATCGAAACCACACTCACATATGAAATGCCTATGGCATCAACAATTGCACGCACTTTTACTCTTCGATCGGCCAACATCATATCGTGGATTTTTTTGACAGAGTCCCAATATTATTTATCAAGCTTTTCCTTGGTTTAATTGACGGTTTTTTTTCACAAAAAATAATCTTAAATGACTACTCGAAATTCACGTTTTTCCATTTTTAAAAAAATCCACGAGGTTGTATGTTTTTTTACAGATTTTAAACGCAAAGTAAATGACGGAACTTGCTTAAAATTTGACAGTAGTCTACTAACAGGTGGTACTTGATAGAAGCAGTGTTACATTTCATATAACTACGAGGGAAGTTCGATAAGTCACGGACTTATTGATCCGCCCTCGTAATTATTAATATTTTTTTTAAAATATTACATTAATTCATTGCGTTAATTTGGGAGTGTGAACAATTTTATATTTTGTAACGTATTGTAAATTATTTTTAAAAGAATCACAAAAATAAGTTTTATGATTTTAAATTTACTAAAGTATAATTTTTCTACAAATTTTTTGAGTTTTTTTCAGTCTACTAATATTCAGCAAACATTTTATTGATTTTTAACAAGTGGTTTTTAATTTCTAATCCATTAAGTGTTAGCAAAACTTTTGCTGAATCGACTAATTTGGTTGCTAAAAATCACTTTGCTGATTCCGAATTGACTTAATACTATCAGCAGAAAAACGCTAATGTATATGCTGTCAAAGTTTTAACTTTGATTTCTAATGTTTTCACTAGAGGTCGCTTCAAGGCTAAAAAAGATTACAAAAATTTCTTAATCAAGTATGGTGCTATATATCTGGAAAAGGTTATTAAAAAATGTTCAGAAGATCTATGACGTGCCATTAATGAGTTAACTACATTAAATACAATTTTATAAAAGTTTGAGACGGAATTGTAGGGATTCAACAATTACTGTTTTTGCCAAACATAGAAAAAAGTATATAAATTTGACAGACAAAATAAGAATAAAATCCATAATTCAGGATAAAAAAATCCTAATACCACTCAAACAAACTGAAATTAGCTAAAGAAAGGAGATGAAGAAAATATAAAAATTAATAAAAAAAACACCCAAAAATATATAGAGAAATATGAAAGTTCAAAAACATCGTAAACAGCAACAGTACGAGCAGAATTAAATAAATTAGATGCCTTGAAAAAAAATCCTACCAGGAACAGTGTCTTAAATGATAAATACATATTTTTCTAAATGATAAATACAAATTTTAATTTTCTAGCAAGAATTAGAATACTTGTAACTAAAGTCAATTTAGTATTATTTTTTCAACTCGATACACTGCGTTGCAAAATTATAATTACACATCAATTTCTCTAAATTTTGTAAGTTAAAGCAAAAAGTAGAAGAGTTTAACCGGCATAAATGTATAACCAATGGAAAATTATAATTTAGAAAGGTTGAGGTTTAGAATAATATTTAACAAAAAATTAATTAACTTATTTTTTATTTTACTATTTAAATAGGAATAACTAAATTTTTTTTTGTTTTTTTTTTTTTTATTAATTATATACTATTACCCTAACCGAGCACTAGCTACTATGGCCTTCGGCGCGTTGTAGCAAAAACAGACCAGTGCCTCTGGTGGGAATCGAACCCACGACCCCCGCACAGATAAGCCATCACGCTACCAATTAGCCACCGGGGCGCACGAATAACTAAATTAATTAGACTTGTTTCATATAAAGCCATCCATAAATGTCAAATTTTCGACCTCTACATTCTTAAATTTTAACCACACTTGATATGGAATGTAAGTGTCATATAAATATATCATCGTACACGTTTTGGGTTGTTAGCTCTAACGGTTGTGGAAATATCTCGTTTTAAAATACAAAAAAAAAAATCGAAAATTTAACAAAAGTAGTCGTACTTAATCGTCCATATCTTTATAACGGTTGAATTTATGTGAATCGTTGATACCTTATTTTAAAGGCACTATTGTCATGCTTTAAATAAAATAAACAAAAAAGAAGATAAAATGTATTTTTTTTTAAAAGCCGCAGTTTAAAACGCTGTATTTAAAAAAGCAGTTTTTTCTAAATTTTCAAAAAAATATTTATTTATTATAATTTATTCCACTATATCATTGCCAAAATAGCCCAGCAAAACCACTCATTACCAAATAATGGGTAAAGTAATGCATCGCCATAGGGCTCCACGCGTTACAATACACCTTAATTCACTGATGAATTTTATAGGCGATGAGCCTAAAAGTAATGTGTTGACGCATTACATTGTAGGGTTTAAAGTAACTGGTTACTTATATGGTTACATGGTGGGAAAAAGTAATGTGTCTATAAATAGATTTTCATATAAAAAAATTTTACAAAAAGAAATTATTACAAATACTTTTCTTTTAATTAAATAAATAACATGGTCACGCTGGGATTCGAACCTGCTGTCTCTGGTTGTCAGCAATTAGTTAGACGAGAACTCTTCCAACTGAGCTTTCGATACATACAATATTTGATTGCTTAAAATGTAAATAAATTGTTGTACTTCGTGTTTTCGTTCGTGATATCAAAAATATACACCTTACCCTCATGCTTACAAAAAATCACAAAGTATTGTGTCTATAAATAGATTTAAAAAAATATATTTTAATAATTACTTTACGTTTATAATTCATGCACTGTGTACTTGATGATCGGTTGGTCATGATTTTGAAATAATGTAAAAGGTAATGAGGTATCGTTACAAGGTAATCAATAAGTGCTCAATTTTCGGTAACTTATTAGTATATGTTTCGAGATAATGCTAAAGGTAAGGAGTATTCATTACAAAGTAATGCATTATGTAACCCATTATCTGTAACTAATTACTTTTTGCTGGAAAATAATGATATTTGTAATGAGTAATTTATATAAAAAAAATGATTTATTGAAAAAAAAAAGTTTTGGAAAAGAATAATTGCCTATATCTTTTTAACGGTTTTTAGATACAGGCTTCTTTGATATCTCATTTTAAAGGTACTGAAATCGTAGTTTTACTAGTTCACAAAAATAGTTCACTTCTGGACGGTAAAATTTATTTTTTTTAAAAGCCGTGGTTCAAACCGCTGTATTTCAAAAAACTGGTTTTATAAAAAAAAAAAAAATATGTGGTAATTATAAACTATTCTTCTATACCGTCACCAACTCATGAGTTGAATCAGCGAGACAAAATATGTTAAACTATGTATAGTCGTATCGGAAATAGATATGGTGAAATTTTCTTTTAAAATATATAACAATAGATGATAGTACGATACAACATTTGAACTTGAATTGAGAAAATAATGAGTCTACTTTATATTTAAAATAATGATAAAAATATACATTCATGGGTAACGCATTATTCTTTGTATTAAAATAATGAGAAAGTTACCTACTTTTTTTAGTAAATCATTATTATTTGTATTGAAGTAATGCATATAGTAGGATGGTGTCATTACTGGTAGTCCAAAAAATAATGATATGCCATTACCGTTTCTATGCTTAATTTTCACAGGATCAATTCTCTGTAAAAAATTAACAGAGAAAAAGCCTGTCCAAACCACTGTTTACTACAATAGATGAAATTGTTTGTTGGTATACGTAAGTTATGATGAGTTTAAGTTAGTAGCTGTAGGTAGTAGGGTTGTCATTTGAATAAAAATTATTCGATTATTTTTTTTTTTTTTTTTATTAATTAATAATCATATAATTACAAATTATATACTATTACCCTAACCGAGCACTAGCTACTATGGCCTTCGGCGCGTTGTAGCGAAAATAGACCAGTGCCTCTGGTGGGAATCGAACCCACGACCCCCGCACAGATAAGCCAGCACGCTACCAACTAGCCTACCGGGGCGCACAAATTATTCGATTAATCGAATTAAGAAAAACAAAATTCGAACGAACAATTTAAAAATCATTATTTTCGAATAACGAATAATTCGAATAAACTATGACGAATAATCGAATAAAACGAATTATTTTCAAAATTACTTATTTTGAGAATTTTGTATGTATTGTTGATCTTTTAAAATTGCATTTGAGATCATAATCATCGAAAACTCTAATTTTTAATAAATGTAAAAAAAGGTAAACAAAAATCTGGTAGCGATCAGCACTAGAGAAGAAAAAATAATTGGTACAGCCTTAAATTAAAAATAATTCAAAATATGATTTAAAGATACTAATACTTAAAGTGCTTACATGTTATCATTTAAAAAAAAGCATGATTTTAAATATTCTAATCCATTCAAAATTAACAAAAATTATCATAATTTACAACGACAGCGAGTTAGCACTCAAACTGAATTAATTGTTTACTAGCTTAAGATTTTTTTGTTTAATATTTTTTTTTATATTTCAATAGTTTGAACATTTTTCAATAGGCTATGAAAATTTTGTAGAAAAAATCGCAGAATTAAAAAGTTACAGTTTGTTAAAGAAATTCCTTGCCCTATATTTTATATAAGCAATATTTACTTACTTTAAATGCTTTTTTCGCAAAACAAGATATAGAAAAGCGGGTGCCACTGTGTTCCCATAACGGGTAGACCGATTTTCAATCATTTTTTTGTTTTGTAAAGGACTAACAAATGAAGTCCCTAACGTAGAGACATTTTCAAATTTTGTCTTATATTTTTTTTTTAAATAAAAAAACAAAAATTTTTTGGGTGTTTTTTAAATTTTGGAGTTTACCCACGTACCATAATTTTAAAATCCGGCTACGTTTGGGGCTAGAGAATTCTTTCTATTGCAGCATAGAGGCTATTTCAAATTTTTTTAAGTTTTTCTTTGCAGAAAAGCAATTTTGTTGAAGTCAGATTATTTTTTTTTTTTTTCAAATAATTTTTAATTTATTTTCTTCAATTTCTTTTTGTTAAAAAAAAATTTCAAATTTTTATTAAACAAAATTAAACTTTAAAAATTACATTATTTACATTATCAATTTTATAATAATGTTTAAGAATAAATACATATTTAGACTTAAGCAACTGAAACTAAATTATTTAACTTAATAAAGTAATAAACCTAATAAGAATTACTATATAATCTAGATAAACATTAACATTTATAAAAAACAACTACATACATAAACATTACAAAAAACAACAACAATATGTTTTCAGCGATAGTATAAAAAAAATGTCAAGTAAGTTCCGAATTTGAGCATATATTTAATCGATTCAATTAATTTTTAATTGACAGCTTTTAAAATTTTCAACAAACCGATTTAATTGAAAAAAAAATATTTTCAGATGAGTACACAAGGCTCAGCGATGGCACCCGATATACTATTACCCTAACCGAGCACTAACTACTATGGCTTTCTGCTCGTTGTGGCGAAAAAAACAGTCCGCAAAACAGTAAGCTAGCACGCTACCATTTTTTGCTTTAAAAAAGGGTCTATAATCAGGGTTGATGAATTCTTAATTATAATTTTTAGAAAAATATTTAATACTGCGTTTTTCTATCGCAAAAAGAATTTTTTGAATAAAATATTTATTTATTTTTTATAATTGCTTAAATATTGGTCTTTTTACGAGTCTAGCTAGTCCACGCCTTAATTGTGTGTAATTGTACGGTAATTAAATTTGGATCCTAACAGCTCGATATATAAAAATATTTTCGTTATATTTTTTTTTAACGATTTTAAAAATTTTATAAAATGTTTTACTACGAGTATTTTTACTCATATTTGCTTATTTTTCAATGCTTTGGTTTTCCATTTCTGAGCTTAAAAATAGTTTTTTCACAAAACTTTTGAGCTTTAAAAGTTGTTTTGTATATCTTTCTTCCTGTAAGTGGGTTTTTATGCTAAAAAACACTTCTGTTTCTAAAATTTGTCTTGTTTTAATTTTTTTATTTTGCCAAAAATACAATTGATTGATTTAACCATTTTTTGTTCTCTCCCAGGAAAACGTTTTGCAATGGTTGCGATAAAGTAACGCATTACCTTGCAATGTATACTCCTTACCTGTAGCATTATTGTCTACCAAAAAGTAATAAGTTACCGATAATGGGTTACATACTGCATTACTTTTTAATTCATACTCCTTACCTACAACATTATTTCAAAACATAGAGTAATGCATTGGTTACATAATGGATTGCATTGTAATGTGTACTCCTAACCTTCAACACTATTTTGAAACATAAAGTAATGAGTAATGAGGGAAACATAAAGTAATGAGGGAAACATAAAGTAATGAGTTACACTCATGGGTTACCTTGTAATGATACATCATTAAATTGTATATAATTTCAAAACACAAAATAAACGACTTACCGATCATCAATTATATAATGCATGAAATATAAACATCTATATCTAGACACATTCCTTTGTATCTTTTTTGTGATTATTAGTGTAAGGTACATATATATTTTTAACATCACAAGCGAAACTCGAAGCACAAAAATTCATTTACATTTTAATCAGCCCATTATTATATGTGACAATAGCCCAGTTGTTAGAGTTTTAGCCTAACGTAAGGTTCGAATCTCAGCGCGACCACGTTATTTATTTCATTAAAAAAAAAATATTATAATAATTTTTTTAAAAAACTTTTTTTATGAAAATCTTTTTCTATATACATTACTTTTCACAACCCGGTAACCATAACCATAAATAACTAGTTGCTTTACCTCCTACTAGGTAATGAGTCGACCCATTACTTTAAGATTCATCGCCTGTAAAATGCATCAGTGAATTAAGTGTGATTTTGCTGGGTGGTTATGAGATAATAATTTTTTGAGATGGGTTTTGGCGTTTTTTTGAGTGTAAACATAATTGCGTTTGAGCATCAGTACTTTCAGTATTCAAATTGTTGCCAAAATTCGTAAAAGTTATACATGATAGGTCAAAAACTATTTTTAAAATTATTTTTATACCATATTCGTTCGATTAATCGAACAATTTTATTTTTTGTTTGTTTATTCGATCAAAATAAAAACTCGAATAAATGACAACCCTAATAGGTAGGTACAAGTACAAGTAGAAGCAGTTACAGTTATTTATTAAATCCCTTTACGCATTTTCATAATAATTTCATAAAAACGAAAACAACAAAAATATTTTATTTAAATACAACAGAAAAAACAAACATTTATACCTCTCTACTACTCCTCCGCCCGATAAACTTGAGGAAAAAACATTTGTACACTCATAAAAAAGCACATAGTTCAAAATTCAGCTATGGCAACAGAATTTTCAATGAAGTTGAGAATTACAGTCTGCTAAATTAAGGTGACCTAAATGTTAGAAGAACTATATTTTGGTTGACAGTTTTGAAATACAACAACTATAACTAAGAATTTAGATAAATTAATAGAATTTTTTAGCTAAATCATCAGAAAATTTCAGCAAAAATGTGTTCTTCGGATCTGGCCAGAGGCGGGCATTAAGTAGTTAATAAATACTACTTAATAAGCACGAAGTAACGACTTTTAGTCCATTTTGGTGTAGCTCTCTTAGTTTCCGGGATATATCATATTTTAAGATAATAAGGTGTAGCTCTCTTAGTTTCCGGGATATTACCTATTTTAAGATAATAAGAAAATAAACTTACGGGAAAAAAACGAAATTTACAAGTAAGGCTGGCAGCGGAGACACAAACAAATAATTTTTTTAAAACAATTGTGGTTTAAATTATCTGGTAAATTTGTAAATTTGAGAATCACAAATTACTAAATTTTAGTTTGAAAATTAGTTCAAATACGCATGCAATTTGTTCTTGTGATGAAATAGTATAATTAAGAACTTTAGCTAAGTAACCGATTTAAACGTAAGAAACAGAAAAAATCAGTTTAAATGCATTATAACCCGCTTAAGAGACTTTCAAACTAACTTTCTTTTATGAGTGTATACAAAAGATACCATATAAAATAGAACAGGAAAAAAAAATCATTATGATTCATGAGTTTGTTGTGCTTTTTTCCACAACTTACTACTACTACTGCTCAGGGATGGCAGGTAATACCGCTGAAATACTGTTAGCGATTCAAACTAACTATCGTTACCCATAAAATACCGTTACCAAATAATTGAAATACCGTTATCCATAAATAACAATTACCGATATAACTGAAACTCTAATATCCTTAAAATAACGTTACCGAAATAATTAAAATAGCGTTGTCGCTAAAATAACGTTACCGAAATAATTGAAATAGCGCTATACTTAAAATAACGTTACCGAAATGAATTAAAATATCAATACCTCTATTTTTTTTTATTATTAATTTAAGTCGAGATTAGAAAAAACATTTTATATACAGGGGCGGACCCAGTAAAGGTTTTTAATTCATTTTTTAATTTTTTATATTTTTGTTTTGAAAAATATCATTTGGGAGGGGGGTTTCTATTATATGGATCTTTATGTAGGAATATCAATTTCTACTTGGCGCTATGTGTAATCTTATTAAATTTCATCCGAAATATGGCTTTAGATCTAATCTGATGCAATTAGATAAATGTCCAGTACAATTTTATACGAATTATGGCACGATAGAATTGTATTTGATTGTATCAGTTTTGTATCTAATTGTATCAGTTTATATCTAAACTGATACATATAGTTCTAATTATATCAAAAAACAGATATAATTGTATCCAGATTTTGACGTAATATAAGTGTATACGATTTAATGAAAACTGATACATCTAAATATAATTAGATCTGAATTTTAGTCTGGCGAAATTGCTTTGAATGTTACATTTTTAAATACGATTGTATGGAAATATATCCAATTTCATACAAATATATAATGATCGTATGATTTCCGTTTAGTCCATTAAATAATATTAAGAAACATATTACTTTTTTGCGGTTTTCAAAAAAGTTGCGACATAAATCTTTTTTTTTAAATTTAATGCACTTTAGGGTGACCCGAAAGCGTGCAATTTTACCTAATAGTACTCAAACAATGAGCATTATCTAGTTTTTATGGAAAAATAAACAAACAAAAAATCGAGAATTCTTATAGTTCGCTACTCGTATTTTTTAGATTTTTATACAAAATTGGGCTCAACTTTGGTAATGTTGAGCATATTTTTGCAAATATATTTATAAAAGTTTTAGAGTAGTTTTCGTCCACTAAACTTTCAATTAAAAACAAGTAATAAATAATATAACCTGTTTCAAACTAACTGATGCTGTGGTGGACCAAAATTAATCTGTGGGAATTATATAAATGTGTTTCCCATAATATGCTCAGTATTGCCAAACTTTTAACCTCTTCTTTGTACAAACATTTTGAAAATACACGCGGTTACCAACTACCAATAAAAAAAAGTTTGGTTTTATTAGAGTTGGGATTAACCGTTCATTTTGGTGACTCGGTCAGTATCGTTCAATTCGAGTCAGTGAACTAGTTTCGTTCAAATCGTTCAATCGTTCTTTTTTCCATTGACTTGTGACTGAACTGCGTGTTGTGAACTGTGTCGTTCGTTTGACAATTATTACGCACTATTCTTGTTTTACGAGTTTCTTCACAAATTTTACTGTACATAGACAAAAAGTGTTATAAAATTGAAACTTTTCTAACAAAAATTTATTTATTTGTGCAAAAAACAATTTATTTGTATGACTATAATTGATTGCTTTTCTTAATTTGAAACAATATTACTACTATTTTTTTACTATTATTTTTTAATAATTGCTCTTACAAGCAGTTTTAATTGAATAGAGATGCAATTGTTCTGTGAATAAAAAGAACGAAATGAACGATTGAACGAAATGAACGATTGAACGACAAGATCGAATATTGGTGAACGAGTCATATCGTTCAATTGAGTGAGTCGTTCAATTGAACTAGTTCGTTCATGAACGACACAACTCTAGTTTTTATCCATAAACAGCTTATAATACCTAGCGCTTGAGTACGTGCCGAAATTCGCAAAATTTTGTAAATTCGGGACAGGTTAATATTCAGCCATATTACTTTAAATGCGACATAATATAGTTTTATTTAAAAGAGGATATAATTCTGAAATAGGTCAAGATACCGTTATATCCAAAAATATATTCCTTTTCTTTTTAATAATACACACGGAGAAATAAAGTGCCAACCGAATTCAAAAATGTATTTTAATGGTAACAACTTATAAATTCAATTAGATATCTGAATATTTTTATTAAATATCTGAATATTTCGGGGTGTTGCAACTAAAATTCAGTTGAATTAATCGAACTTTGTTGTGCAAACTGATGTTCAATTTTATCAACCGACTTAAATTCGTAATTACCGAATTTTAGGGGTAGGGTAGTAACCGAATTTCAGTTGCAAATAGTTAAAATTTTCTCTATGTATACATTATATGTTATTATGTATAATTTTCATTTGTGTCATATCTAATTATACATGTATTCGTACATAATTAGATTAACCATATATGTCATATACGATTATATATTGGGTGATATGTGGCATCGTATAATTACATCTTATGTTACACTTACATCAACGTTACCCTTAAAATAGCATTACCTAAATAACTGAAAACCGTTACTGCTAAAAAACGTTACCGAAATAACTGAAATATCGTACCTCTAAAATACCGTTACCGAAATAAAAGAAAAGAGGAAAATAGTTTTACCATAACCGCATCCGCATCGATCGGTTACCATCCATGCTTCTGCTTCCACATTTCATCTGAACCCAAATAAAACAGGACTTTCACTCATCTAAATATAACAAGCAGCATATCATAACAAAACAACAGTAGAAACAAGAGCAAAAAAAAAAAGCGCGCTTAACGTAAATTTAATCCCTTTTGGCAGCAAAAAAAAAAAAAAACGAAACAAAAAAAATCATAATTTTTCCTCCAAAAACAAAACCAACGGTATGGCCTTTCACTGTTTTCCAAGTATTTTACTGCTTTTACGTTAATAAATTTTGTTTATTTTTTGAAAAACAGTAAGAAATGAAACTGACAGTATAAAAATAATTCTAATCTTCTCATGAATATTCCTGCCTTCATTTTCTCGACTCAAACATGAAAGCACACAAAAAATTATGATTCGTTGTATAAGAAAAAAAGACAAATGTTTGTGATGGCATTGCTGATGGAGAGGGAGTTAAAAGGATATTAGTTAAATAAGGGAAAATTTGATACAGTTAATCCCAAAAAAAATACAAATGCATTTTTAAACTTAAATGTTTGACTGCTTCAAAGTTAACACTTATACTCAGGACATATATGAAACTAATCAACCCAGAAATTCATTAATTTTGAAGCAATAAGAATCAGAATTAGTTTGGCAAAGGATCAAGTGTATCTACACTCAGGGAACTTCTGCTTTAAAAATTTGCAGTTGTTTGGGGTTGTAATACAGTTATGTATAGAACAAATTAAACTTTTTACTAACCTTGCAGTTCATTTAAAAAACAAAACCACATCAAATGACTGTTTTATGATTTTACAGTCATTTTTTACAGTAGTTGTTAAAAAAAAAAAATATAAATGTTTATTTATTTTTACTAACATATGTGGTTCATTTTTACTACAATTGTTAATCATTTTATGAACATTAAAAAACAAATTAAAATGTTAGTTGAATTTACTGAAATGTAAGTGAAATTTCATTTGTTTTTAACTACAATTGCTGTGCTATTTACCTACATAGTATTCTAAGTGTAATCAGCCCGGAAATTCATTAATTTTGAAGCAATAAGAAGCAGATTTAGTTTCGCAAAGGATCAATTGTATCTAGTCTTCATTTTTAAATAAATATAATGTACACTTTAAAAAAATTTTAATATTTCCGTTTTTCGTACCAACCTTTTCACCAAATACTCTCTTTGACGACTTATTGCCAATACACACAGAAAAAACTTTAACTATTTGCCAACTGAAACTCGGTTACTACTACTCAAACTCGGTTATTGCGAATTTCAGTCGGTTGGTATAATTGAATCAGTTTTTGAACCAAAGTTAGTTCAATTCACCTAAATTTTAGTTGCAACACCCAAAATATTCAGAAATCTAATGTAAATATCGTTGTGCTAATTGGAGTTATAAGTTGTTACCATTAAAATACATTTTTCAATTCGGTTGGCACTTTACTTCTCTGTGTGTAGCTATTTCAATATAGCAACAAGACCGATGATTTTACTATGCCTAATGGTACACATAGAAAACAGACTAGGTAGTAGCCACCGTATTTGTAGCCAATCGAATTTTTCGGTTGTAGCTATCAAATTTTTTTGTAGTTACTACCGAATGTCTCTTAAGGTAAACGAAATTCTATTATAGTGCTAGAGTTTCTAATGTTTCAATCGAATGATTGATATCACAACCGTAAAATTCGGTCGCAACTACCGAAGCATTCGATTGGCAAAAAAATACTGTTGCCGGGTGTATTACCCAGGTTACTACTAACTAAGAATTGAATATATACTTTTTATTAATGCTACACGCAGAAAAAATACATTTTTGAATATGTTTCCATGATATTATTATATGTTTACAATGATTAAAATTTTCTAACCTATATATATTTGCAATTTCAAAATTGTAAATATTATGTTTGGGACATGCAAATATACTTATAATAAACATAAATATATATTTGCATCCAAACATATACATGTTTGCCGGTAGACGTTTTCCCCTAGTTCTAAATATATATAAAGGGAGTTTTATATAGAGGTATAGAACTCTGAAATGGAATAAAACCAAGATGAATTTTTTAAATTGACAAGAAATATACTTTATTCGAAAGATAATCTTCTGGCATTATAATTTAAATATGACTTCTGGCATATGATCGCCATGGCTGGCTGGACTTAGTCTAATCTGGAGGTCCAACTTTCGATGACTTTTTGCAACATTTGTGGCCGTATATTGGCAATAACGCGGCGAATGGTGTCCTTCAAGTGGTAAATCGTTTCGGGCTTATCGGCGTGGACTAGCAACTTTACATATCCCCACAGAAAATAGTCCAGCGGCTTTAAGTTGCACGATCTTGTAGGCCAATTCACGGGTCCGAAACGTGAAACTATGCGGTTTTGGGCCCATTCACCGAATCTACGAATTGCTAGGTAATCGTGTGGCTTCAATTGTTGCTCGAGGTGGATTTTGTAAAGCACACAAACCAAGATCTTTCCGCAAAATCTTCCATATCCAATTCCTGTGCACGCTGGCGGATAGACTGATTGGCGTCTTCCTCCACGCTACGCTCTACAGTAGCAATGACTTCTTTCGTACTCACTGGACGACGTCTCTGTGGATGCATATTATCATTTAGTTAATCCAATTAATTGCCTGATGGACGATTATGTTGACCGTAAAATTGATATAGTTTCGCGATGCGTATTTCGAACAGAACCATGATTTTCAAAATAAATTTGCACAATTTGAAACCCGCTTTTCTGGCTTCAGTCTATTCATGTTGAAATGCCAAACCAAATAAAACATAAATCACTTTACAGCTGGAAAAATGGTCGCCAGTTAAAAAAGTGTTGCCAACTTAAAGTTCTATACCTGTATAAAAAACACCCTTTATATTTACAGGCAAAACATAATTATATTTGCAAGCAAACATATCTTAGAAACATGAGAAACGGAATGTTGTCCAAACAAAAATATATTATCGGAATTTATATTTCCAGCATGAAGTTTTTTTCAGCGTGTTTATTTTTTTTTGCGTGTAGATTTGTATATAAAAATCGTGTGGTCTCTAATTTTGTATTTAATATTAGCTTTAATTGTAAAATTTAATTCAATGCCCAATTCATTGATTACAAGAAGAGACAGCGGGAACCCGGTGCAACCTCGAATCCACCGGTGACGTTTTTTATGTATCCACATATCCGTCTCCGAGACCGACATTTAGCCGCCCTAATTAATATCCCTCTTTTACAATTTTAGTAAAAGCATGCATTAACTTTATTAAAAGTTGCAATGGACAGTTTTCAGTAGAATTGCATTGCTTTCCTGCAAAAACTCATTAATGTTAATGAACTTCGAATATGTTGTAGAGAATGGAAGTGTAAGAGACCCATGTTTTTTTTAGCTGCCTAATCTAATGTTTAGTCGTTACTAAGTGGAGTCAAAAATTACTCCCATTTTACGCTTTTTTTGGTTTATTTCGTTTTATTAAAAGTAACCAAATTTGGTATTAAATGAAAGGTTTTTTAAAGACACATTCACTGGTCTACACATTATGTCCAACGATTTCAAGTATTTTTGATATGCAAAAAATAGATGTTTTGAGTAACATTAAAACCGATGTTTTATTAAGGAATTTAAGTCATAATGCAAAGCAATGCCTATTTAATTTAAGCGACGGGGTGTCTTTTTCCCATATTGAAACAGTTCGGTTTTTAAGCGAATTTCCGGAAGAGCCTTTTTCACGTATTTTTCAAGTATTGGTATCAGAATTTTTTTTCTTGAGTACTTTAACCCCTGCATACAAATAAATCTAGTTTTCGTATATTAAAGTCAAGTTTTCATCAAAAACAAAGGAATTTTTAACCCTTAGAGAGGAGATTGGGATAAAAGACATACGTGTCTTTTTTTTGCTCCGTTACAACATATCCAAATTTCATTAAAATCGGGTCGTGATACCTCCCGTGTGAGATCGGCGTATTTTCATGATTTCAGTGAAATTTCAGATGCGGACATTTCGCATTTCATTATTTTCGTAAGAACCTGGATGGACGGATCTCAGAATTTAAGAGACTCGTGTTAATAACAAATTTGTTGCTCATCGAATGGTTCAGTCGCAAGCACAAAATATAATTGAGACAACATTAATTTGACGGTAACAACATATTGCCTCATAGCAAAAAATCGGTTGTCATAACTAAAGAATTTGTTCTATTATACTAACCAAATATTATATTAACGAACTATTATATTAACAAATTCGGTTGCCAACAAAAATTTGTTTTTTAGCTCATCTAAGATTTATATTTAAAAGATTTTTAAAATAACATGCTTATACAATGTTGATTAACATTTCTATAATTTATAGCAAATCGAAGATTTAATGACATTAAAAGATATCAAACCCTAAAGACTCTGTTCAGATTTCTTTTGGTCACAAACAACATAAACTTAATTTACTAATTACTTTTCTATGCAATGATAATAATTTACAAATGTCATTTGAAAACACAGACTGATGGAAGGACAGACAAAACAGTCAGAGAAATAAACAAAAGACACATCCTCTAATTACCTAATTATCTCTACTGCTGCAATCCCAAAAAAAATACAAATGCATTTTTAAACTTAAATGTTTGACTGCTTCAAAGTTAACACTTATACTCAGGACATATATGAAACTAATCAACCCAGAAATTCATTAATTTTGAAGCAATAAGAATCAGAATTAGTTTGGCAAAGGATCAAGTGTATCTACACTCAGGGAACTTCTGCTTTAAAAATTTGCAGTTGTTTGGGTTGTAATACAGTTATGTATAGAACAAATTAAACTTTTTACTAACCTTGCAGTTCATTTAAAAAACAAACCGCATCAAATGACTGTTTTATGATTTTACAGTCATTTTTACAGTAGTTGTTAAAAAAAAAAAATATAAATGTTATTTATTTTTACTAACATATGTGGTTCATTTTTACTACAATTGTTAATCATTTTATGAACATTAAAAAACAAATTAAAATGTTAGTTGAATTTACTGAAATGTAAGTGAAATTTCATTTGTTTTTTAACTACAATTGCTGTGCTATTTACCTACATAGTATTCTAAGTGTAATCAGCCCGGAAATTCATAATTTTGAAGCATAAGAAGCAGATTTAGTTTCGCAAAGGATCAATTGTATCTAGTCTTCATTTTAAATAAATATAATGTACACTTTAAAAAATTTTAATATTTCCGTTTTTCGTACCAACCTTTTCACCAAATACTCTCTTTGACGACTTATTGCCAATACACACAGAAAAAACTTTAACTATTTGCCAACTGAAACTCGGTTACTACTACTCAAACTCGGTTATTGCGAATTTCAGTCGGTTGGTATAATTGAATCAGTTTTTGAACCAAAGTGTAGTTCAATTCACCTAAATTTTAGTTGCAACACCCAAAATATTCAGAAATCTAATGTAAATATCGTTGTGCTAATTGGGAGTTTAAGTTGTTACCATTAAATACATTTTTCAATTCGGTGGCACTTTACTTCTCTGTGTGTAGCTATTTCAATATAGCAACAAGACCGATGATTTTACTATGCCTAATGGTACACATAGAAAACAGACTAGGTAGTAGCCACCGTATTTGTAGCCAATCGAATTTTTCGGTTGTAGCTATCAAATTTTTTGTAGTTACTACCGAATGTCTCTTAAGGTAAACGAAATTCTATTATAGTGCTAGAGTTTCTAATGTTTCAATCGAATGATTGATATCACAACCGTAAAATTCGGTCGCAACTACCGAAGCATTCGATTGGCAAAAAAATACTGTTGCCGGGTGTATTACCCAGGTTACTACTAACTAAGAATTGAATATATACTTTTTATTAATGCTACACGCAGAAAAAATACATTTTTGAATATGTTTCCATGATATTATATATGTTTACAATGATTAAAATTTTCTAACCTATATATATTTGCAATTTCAAAATTTGTAAATATTATGTTTGGGACATGCAAATATACTTATCATAAACATAAATATATATTTGCATCCAAACATATACATGTTTGCCGGTAGAACGTTTTCCCCTAGTTCTAAATATATATAAAGGGAGTTTTATATAGAGGTATAGAACTCTGAAATGGAATAAAACCAAGATGAATTTTTTAAATTGACAAGAAATATACTTTATTCGAAAGAATAATCTTCTGTGCATTATAATTTAAATATGACTTCTGCAATATGATCGCCATGGCTGGGCTTGACTTAGTCCTAATCTGGAGGTCCAACTTTCGATGACTTTTGCAACATTTGTGGCCGTATATTGCAATAACGCGGGCGAATGGTGTCCTTCAAGTGGTAAATCGTTTCGGGCTTATCGGCGTGGACTAGCAACTTTACATATCCCCACAGAAAATAGTCCAGCGGCTTTAAGTTGCACGATCTTGTAGGCCAATTCACGGGTCCGAAACGTAAAACTATGCGGTTTTGGGCCCATTCACCGAATCTACGAATGGCTAGGTAATCGTGTGGCTTCAATTGTTGCTCGAGGTGGATTTGTAAGCACACAAACCAAGATCTTTCCGCAAAATCTTCCATATCCAATTCCTGTGCACGCTGGCGGATAGACTGATTGGCGTCTTCCTCCCACGCTAACGCTCCTACAGTAGCAATGACTTCTTTCGTACTCCACTGGACGACGTCTCTGTGGATGCATATTATCATTTAGTTAATCCAATTAATTGCCTGATGGACGATTATGTTGACCGTAAAATTGATATAGTTCGCGATGCGTATTTCGAACAGAACCATGATTTTCAAAATAAATTTGCACAATTTGAAACCGCTTTTCTGGCTTCAGTCTATTCATGTTGAAATGCCAAACCAAATAAAACATAAATCACTTTACAGCTGGAAAAAATGGTCGCCAGTTAAAAAAGTGTTGCCAACTTAAAGTTCTATACCTGTATAAAAAACACCCTTTATATTTACAGGCAAACATAATTATATTTGCAAGCAAACATATCTTAGAAACATGGAGAAACGGAATGTTGTCCCAAACAAAAATATATTATCGGAATTTATATTTCCAGCATGAAGTTTTTTTCAGCGTGTTTATTTTTTTTTTGCGTGTAGATTTGTATATAAAAATCGTGTGGTCTCTAATTTTGTATTTAATATTAGCTTTAATTGTAAAATTTAATTCAATGCCCAATTCATTGATTACAAGAAGAGACAGCGGGAACCCGGTGCAACCTCGAATCCACCGGTGACGTTTTTTATGTATCCACATATCCGTCCTCCGAGACCGACATTAGCCGCCCTAATTAATATCCCTCTTTACAATTTAGTAAAAGCATGCATTAACTTTATTAAAAGTTGCAATGGACAGTTTTCAGTAGAATTGCATTGCTTTCCTGCAAAAAACCATTAATGTTAATGAACTTCGAATATGTTGTAGAGAATGGAAGGTGTAAGAGACCCATGTTTTTTTAGCTGCCTAATCTAATGTTAGTCGTTACTAAGTGGAGTCAAAAATTACTCTCCATTTTACGCTTTTTTGGTTTATTTCGTTTTATTAAAAGTAACCAAATTTGGTATTAAATGAAAGGTTTTTTAAAGACACATTCACTGGTCTACACATTATGTCCAACGATTTTCAAGTATTTTTGATATGCAAAAAATAGATGTTTTGAGTAACATTAAAACCGATGTTTTATTAAGGAATTTAAGTCATAATGGCAAAGCAAATGCCTATTTAATTTAAGCCGACGGGGTGTCTTTTTCCATATTTGAAACAGTTCGGTTTTTAAGCGAATTTTCCGGAAGAGCCTTTTTCACCTATTTTTCAAGTATTGGTATCAGAATTTTTTTTTCTTGAGTACTTTAACCCCTGCATACAAATAAATCTAGTTTTCGTATATTAAAGTCAAGTTTTCATCAAAAAACAAATGAATTTTTTAACCCTTAGAGAGGAGAATGGGATAAAAGACATACGTGTCTTTTTTTTGCTCCGTTACAACATATCCAAATTTCATTAAAATCGGTCGTGATACCTCCCGTGTGAGATCGGCGTAATTTTCATGATTTCAGTGAAATTTCAGATGCGGACATTTCGCATTTCATTATTTTCGTAAGAACCTGGATGACGGATCTCAGAATTTAAGAGACTCGTGTTATAAACAATTTGTTGCTCATCGAATGGTTCAGTCGCAAGCACAAAATATAATTGAGACAACATTAATTTGACGGTAAACAACATATTGCCCGTCATAACAAAAAATCGGTTGTCATAACTAAAGAATTTGTTCTATTATACTAACCAAATATTATATTAACGAACTATTATATTAACAAATTCGGTTCCAACAAAAATTTGTTTTTTAGCTCATCTAAGATTTATATTAAAAGATTTTTAAAAATAACATGCTTATACAATGTTGATTAACATTTCCTATAATTTATAGCAAATCGAAGATTTAATGACATTAAAAGATATCAAACCCTAAAAGACTCTGTTCAGATTTCTTTTGGTCACAAACAACATAACTTAATTTACTAATTACTTTTCCTATGCAATGATAATAATTACAAATGTCATTTGAAAACACCAGACTGATGGAAGGACAGACAAAACAGTCAGAGAAATAAACAAAAGACCACATCCTCTAATTACCTAATTATCTCTACTGCTTGCAATACGAAAAAAAAACTTAATGTTACATAAGTTAAAAAAAGGAAGAGATAGAAGCAACTAAAGATGGGCACATGGGTAGAATTTAGCGTGATTCACGTAAATCACGCTTGAGTGAAACGAATTTTACTCAAGTGTATGTGAGTCAGTGTGAGTAATAAAAATTTCTTCGTGAGTAAATGTGCATAGGCCAAATTTTTGAGTTAGTAGAATTCTACCAACATTTTTTTTTGTGCTTAAACTTACATTTTTCTAACAAGTTTGATATAATTTTTATTAAAATAAAATTATGTATTTTCAAACCTTTAATTGTGCAATGAAAATTGAAATTATTCAATTTCGAGGCCATACTCTTATTTCTTTATAAGGATATTGTCCTAACAAATAATCTATAGAGTTTTTGTTTTCAAATTTTATTAATTTCCCACTTTCAGGAATGTGTTGATAGATCTATTTGGGGAATTTTCAAAATTCCCATTATCATACCACGTTTTGAGAGAAGTGACAATCCATGCAAAATATCAAAACATTCATATAACCTAGGTTACCCATTAAATGAGAACTACTCGAAGTTAAAGATTATCTCCATTGATCAAAATTAAATTGAAAACTTGTTCGGTATGTTCAAGCTCTACCTTTGGTAGATATACAATACACGCTTTTTGTTTTTATTCTCCTTTTTATTTTCACACTTGTTTTGTTTAAAAACAAGATGTAAAGGGGAGTAATCATTTTTTTTTTCGCCCTTTTAATATTTTTGGCTTTCTAAAATACAAAATAAATGACAAAATTACATATTCAGATCAATTTTGAGTCAAAATTTACCTTCACTTTTAAATATAATTTTTTTTCGGTAAGATTATTCTGCGTGAATTTGCTTGATTAACGCCTGATTACGTTTGCGTTTGAAAATTATAAATTTACTAACGCGAGCGTGAAGTAAAAAGAAACACTCGTTAGTGATTGTGTTTGAGTGGAATTTTTCTCTCGTCACCCACGTGCCCATCTCCAGTAGCAACAAAAGAAGACGAATAAGCAAAAAAGTTACACACCAACAAAACATTTAATACTAATTTCAATATGTCACCCTCAAAGTGTCACCCCTATTAACTTGGTGGAACAGAAAAAAAAAAATAAAACGACGATAAACTAAATACATTTTGCACAAGATTGTATGACAAAATAAATATACAAAAGGAAAAAAACAGTATGTATTTAAAATATAATAGAGGGATAAACAACAACAACAACAAAATACTTATAATAGACAGCAACAACTACAAGAATAACAAGACGAAGGACACGTCTTGTGACAGACACCCCAGAAATGTCACTGCAGGGTGAATGGCATTTAAACGAACGACGAACGAAACCAAATAGAACAAAATAAAAAAAAATCACTAAACATTGAAAATTCTGAAACTGAACGATACGCAACATAGAGCAAAACGACAGCAAGCAACATAAAAGTTGAAACAGCAACAACAAAATCCATATACAACTTTTAGAAAAATCCTAAATAAAAAAATAAAAAAACTATACGAAGAAGTGGAAAATGCCAAGAAGCTGAGTGATTTATGGCTTAACGAGTGACGAGGACGAACCAACAATAACAAACAGCACAACAAAACCAGCAAAAATACTTCAGGATAATAGTAACATAACGAGATTTGTTTCGAGAAAAACACTTCATTGTAAATGTTATATTGTTTGTGTGGTGTGTATAAGTTGTTCTTGGTGTTTTATGTGAATAAAAAAGGACAACTTTTTCCTTCTATCAAATACGTGCCATTGCGCATTATATTTGGTATTAACATTTCTTGGGGATTTTATTTTAAAATTTTTTTTATTTTCTTTCTGTTATGCCTTCAATCAAAATAATTCAAATAGGAACGTATCACATTTTTATTGGTGGAATTTAGAGGCCACTAATTGGTAAAGGAAAAGGTCTAAAATTCCTAAATTAAAGAAAATTAAAAATTTCTGATTAGAAGACGTCTTTGTTAAAAGAAAAATTGTCAATATGAAAGGTTTTTAATCCTTTCACTAGCGACTTTTTGTAT
>CM037854.1:195758000-195877084 GCA_021234595.1 Delia radicum
GGGATGCCCCTACTCATGCAGTGCATTGTATTGATCAGGAAAATAGGGTATGGAAGGAGGAAAGAGGGAGTAGTGCTTGTGGATATTTGATTTAAATTTTTCTAAATTGTAAGTAACAGGGAAGACTTCTGCGGGAAGCTTGTTCCACATACGAATTGTTCGACTAAAAAACGAATTTTCTCTGTAATGCGTTGTGCGAAACACAGGACAATCAACTACAAACGGATGTGCTCTACTAGATAAGCGAGTATTACGAATAAAGGCTTTACTAGCTTTATTTGTTTAATTTTTTTTTCTATATTTCAATAGTTTGAACATTTTTCAATAGTTACAGTTTGTTAAAGAAACTCCTTGCCCTATATTTTACATAAGCAATATTTACTTACTTTTAAATGCTTTTTTTTCTCAAAACAAGATATAGAAAAGCAAATGCCACTGTGCAGCCGTAATGGGTGGACCGATTTTTTTTTTTTTTTATTAAGTCTATGGAAAATTCCTTACAGACTACTATATACATAAATTTTAAATTTTTTACATATTTACAAAAATTGAAAAACATACAAGATTATTATTTTTTTAATAAATGATTTTATGGAATAAAAGATTAAAGTTAAATTATATTTAAGTGATTAAACAACAAGATTAGATTCCTTTTAGTGACTTGTATATTTTCGGAAATGTCAATGAAGGCATATAAGTTGTTAAATTCATTGCAAATTTTGCGGAATGGATCAAAATTTGCGTAATTGGACTGAAAGTACTGCAGTTTTAAAGGCTGGTAAACACCGTGTTGGTCGAGTTGGAACAACGAACTCAAGTTTGCTAAGAAGATAATCGGAATTAAGTCTAAATATTTATTTAATCGTTTTTTGTTTTGTTTTGTGGGAACTAAAAAATGAAATCCCTACCGTAGAGACATTTTTAAATTTTGGTTTGGATTTTTTTTTTTAATAAAAAGCAAACATTTGTTGGGTGTTTTTTAAATTTTGGAGTTTACCCAAGTACCATTTCAATGCAAATGGAAAATTTTAAAATCCGGCTACGTTAGGGACTAAAGAATTCTTTCTTTTTTAGCGTAGAGATTGTGACAAAATTTTTTTTTGAATTTTTTCTTTGCAAAAAAGGAATTTTGTTGAAGTTAAATTATTTATTTTTTTTCAAATAATTTTTAATTTATTTTTTTCAATTTCTTTTTGTAGAAAAAAAATTTTAAATTTTTATTAAACAAAATTAAACTTTAAAAATTACATTATTTACATTATCAATTTTGTGATAATGTTTAAGAATAAATAAATATTTAGACTTAAGCAACTGAAACTAAATTATTAAACTTAATAAAGTAATAAACCTAATAAGAATTAATATCTAATCTAGATAAAAACAAACATAAACATTTATAAAAAACAACTACATACATAAACATTACAATAAACAACAACAATATGTTTTCAGCGATAGTATAAAAATATGTCAAGTAATTTCCGAATTTGAGCAAATATTTATTAATTTTTAATTGACATCTTTTACAATTTTCAACAAACCGATTTAATTGAAAAAAGAATATTTTCAGATGAGTACACAACCGAGCACGAACTACTATGGCTTTCGGCTCGTTGTAGCGAAAAAACAGTCCGCAAAACAGTAAGCTAGCACGCTACCATTTTTGCTTTAAAGGGTCTATATTCAGGGTTGATGAATTCTTAATTATAATTTTTAGAAAAATATTTAATATTGCGTTTTTCTATCGCAAAAGAATTTTTCGTATAAACCATTTATTTAAATATTGTCCTTTTTACGAGTCTAGCTAGTCCACGCCTTAATTGTGTGTAATTGTACGGTAATTAAAATTAGATCCAAACAGCTCGATATATAAAAAATATTTTCGTTTTATTTTTTTTAACGATTTTAAAAATTTTATAAAATGTTTTACTACGAGTATTTTTACTCATATTTGCTTATTTTTCAATACTTTTGTTTCCCATTTTGCTTAAAAATAGCTTTTTCACAAAACTTTTGAGCTTTAAAAGTTGTTTTGTATATCTTTCTTCCTGTAAGTGGGTTTTAATGCTAAAAAACACATCTGTTTCTAAAATTTGTCTTGTTTTAATTTTTTTTATTTTGCCAAAATACAATTGATTGATTTAACCATTTATTGTTCTCTCCCAGGAAAACTTTTGCAATGGGTGCGATAAAGTAAAGCATTACCTTGTAATGTATACTCCTTACCTGTAGCATTATTGTCCACCAAAAAGTAATAAGTTACCGATAATGGGTTACATACTGCATTACTTTTTAATTCATACTCCTTACCTACTGCATTATTTCAAAACTTAGAGTAATGCGTTGGTTACATAATGGATTGCATTGTTATGTTTACTCCTTACCTTAAACACTATTTTGAAACATAAAGTAATGAGTAATGAGTGAAACATAAGGTAATAAGTGAAACATAAAGTAATGAGTTACACTCATGGGTTACCTTGTAATGATACATCATTATCTTTTATATAATTTCAAAACATAAAATAATGACTTACCGATCATCAATTACATAATGCATGAAATCTAAACATCTATATCTAGACACATTCTTTTGTATTTTTTTGTTGTGATTATTAGGGTAAGTTACATGTATATCTTTAACATCACAATCGAAACTCGAAGCACAAAAATTCATTTACGTTTTAATCAGCCCATTATTATATGTGACAATAGCCCAGTTGTTAGAGTTTTAGCCTAACGTAAGGTTCGAATCTCAGCGCGACCACATTATTTATTTTATTAAAAAAAAATATTTATAATAATATTTTTTATAAACTTTTTTTATGAAAATCTATTTCTATACACATTACATTTTACAACCCGGTAACCATAACCATAAATAACTAGTTGCTTTACCTCCTACTAGGTAATGAGTCTACCCATTACTTTAAGATTCATCGCCTGTAAAATGCATCAGTGAATTAAGTGTGATTTTGCTGGGTGGTTATGAGATAATAATTTTTTGAGATGGGTTTTGGCGTTTTTTTTGAGTGTAAACATAATTGCGTTTGAGCATCAGTACTTTTAGTATTCAAATTGTTGCCAAAATTCGTAAAAGTTATACATGATAGGTCAAAAAACTGTTCATTTTTAAAACTATTTTAATACGTTATTTGTTCGATTAATCGAACAATTTTATAAAGTTAATCGTTTGATAGTTCAATCAAAATGTTTTTTTTTTTGTTTATTCGATCAAAATAAAACCTCGAATAAATGACAACCCTAGTAGGTAGGTACAAGTACAAGTAGAAGCAGTTACAGTTATTTATTAAATCCCTTTAAGCATTTTCATAATAATTTTATAAAAACGAAAACAACAAAAATATTTTATTTAAATACAACAGAAAAAACAAACATTTATACCTCTCTACTACTCCTCCGCCCGATAAACTTGAGGAAAAAACATTTGTACACTCATAAAAAAGCACATAGTTCAAAATTCAGCTATGGCAAGTTGAGAATTACAGTCTGCTAAATTAAGGTGACCTAAATGTTAGAAGAACTATATTTTGGTTGACAGTTTTGAAATACAACAACTATAATTAAGAATTTAGATAAATTAATAGAATTTTTTAGCTAAATCATCAGAAAATTTCAGCAAAAATGTGTTCTTCGGATCTGGCCAGTAGTTAATAAAGACTACTTAATAAGTACGAAGTAACGACTTTTAGTCCATTTTGGTGAAGCTCTCTTAGTTTCCGGGATATAGCATATTTTAAGATAATAAGGTGTAGCTCGCTTAGTTTCCGGGATATAGCCTATTTTAAGATAATAAGAAAAAAAAACTTACGGGAAAAAAAACTTGAACCATATTTGGCCTTATAGGCTTGGTTCTTAAATTTGAAATAAATAAATAAAAAAAAAAAAAAAAAACGAAATTTACAAGTAAGGCTGGCAGCGGAGACACAAACAAATAATTTTTTTAAAACAATTGTGGTTTAAATTATCTGGTAAATTTGTAAATTTGAGAATCACAAATTACTAAATTTTAGTTTGAAAAATTAGTTCAAATACGCATGCAATTTGCTCTTGTGATGAAATAGTATAACTAAGAACTTTAGCTAAGTAACCGATTTAAACGTAAGAAACAGAAAAAATCAGTTTAAATGCATTATAACCCGCTTAAGAGACTTTCAAACTAACTTTCTTTTATGAGTGTATACAAAAGATACCATATAAAATAGAACAGGAAAAAAAAAAATCATTATGATTCATGAGTTTGTTGTGCTTTTTTCCACAACTTACTACTACTGCTCAGGGATGGCAGGTAATACCGCTGAAATACTGTTATCGATTCAAACCCTTTTCTGCTAATTATCGTTACCCATAAAATATCGTTACCGAAATAATTGAAATACCGTTATCCATAAATAACAATTACCGATATAACTGAAATACTAATATCCTTAAAATAACGTTACCGAAATAATTAAAATAGCGTTGTCGCTAAAATAACTTTACCGAAATAATTGAAATAGCGCTATACTTAAAATAACGTTACCGAAATAAATTAAAATATCAATACCTCAATTTTTTTTTTATTAATTTAAGTCGAGATTAGAAAAAAACGTTTTATATACAGGGGCGGACCCAGGAAAGGTTTTTAATTCATTTTTTATATTTTTGTTTTGAAAAATATCATTTGGGAGGGGGGTTTCTATTATATGGATCTTTATGTAGGAATATCAATTTCTACTTGGCGCTATGTGTAATCTTATTAAATTTCATCCGAAATATGGCTTTAGATCTAATCTGATGCAATTAGATAAATGTCCAGTACAATTTTATACGAATTATGGCACGATAGAATTGTATTTGATTGTATCAGTTTTGTATCTAATTGTATCTAATTGTATATCTAAACTGATACATATAGTTCTAATTATATCAAAAACAGATATAATTGTATCCAGATTTTGACGTAATATAAGTGTATACGATTTAATGTAAACTGATACATCTAAATATAATTAGATCTGAATTTTAGTCTGGCGAAATTGCTTTGAATGTTACATTTTTAAATACGATTGTATGGAAATATATACAATTTCATACAAATATATAATGATCGTATGATTTCCGTTTAGTCCATTAAATAATATTAAGAAACATATTACTTTTTTGCGGTTTTCAAAAAAGTTGCGACATAAATCTTTTTTTTTAAGATTTAATGCACATTAGGGTGACCCGAAAGCGTGCAATTTTACCTAATAGTGCTCAAACAATGAGCATTATCTAGTTTTTATGGAAAAATAAACAAACAAAAAATCGAGAATTCTTATAGTTTTAGATTTTTATACAAAATTGGGCTCAAGTTTGGTAATGTTGAGCATATTTTTGCAAATATATTTATAAAAGTTTTAGAGTAGTTTTCGTCCACTAAACTTTTCAATTAAAAACAAGTAATAAATAATATAACCTGTTTCAAACTAAATGATGCTGTGGTGGACCAAAATTAATCTGTGGGAATTATATAAATGTGTTTCCCATAATATGCTCAGTATTGCCAAACTTTTAACCTCTTCTTTGTACAAACATTTTAAAAATACACGCGGTTACCAACTACCAATAAAAAAAAGTTTGGTTTTTATCCATAAACAGCTCATAATACCTAGCGCTTGAGTACGTGCCGAAATTCGGAAAATCTTGTAAATTCGGGACAGGTTAATATTCAGCCATATTACTTTAAATGCGACATAATATAGTTTTATTTAAAAGAGGATATAATTCTGAAATAGGTCAAGATACCGTTATATCCAAAAATATATTCCTTTTCTTTTTTAATAATACACACGGAGAAATAAAGTGCCAACCGAATTCAAAAATGTATTTTAATGGTAACAACTTATAAATTCAATTAGATATCTGAATATTTTTATTAAATATCTGAATATTTCGGGTGTTGCAACTAAAATTCAGTTGAATTAATCGAACTTTGTTGTGCAAACTGATGTTCAATTGTATCAACCGACTTAAATTCGTAATTACCGAATTTTAGGGGTAGTAACCGAATTTCAGTTGCAAATAGTTAAAATTTTCTGTGTGTGTACATTATATGTTATTATGTATAATTTTCATTTGTGTCATATCTAATTATACATGTATTCGTACATAATTAGATTAACCATATATAACTGTATATGTCATATACGATTATATATTGGGTGATATGTGGCATTGTATAATCACATCTTATGTTACACTTACATCAACGTTACCCTTAATATAGCATTACCTAAATAACTGAAAACTGTTACTGCTAAAAAACGTTACCGAAATAACTGAAATATCGTTACCTCTAAAATACCGTTACCGAAATAAAAGAAAAAGGAAAATAGTTTTATCATTACCGCATCCGCATCGAATCGGTTACCATCCATGCTTCTGCTTCCACATTTCATCTGAACCCAAATAAAACAGGACTTTCACTCATCATAAATATAACAAGCAGCATATCATAACAAAACAACAGTAGAAACAAGAGCAAAAAAAAAAGCGCGCTTAACGTAAATTTAATCCCTTTTGGCAGCAAAAAAAAAAAATACGAAACAAAAAAATCATAATTTTTCCTCCAAAAACAAACCAACGGTATGGCCTTTTCACTGTTTTCCAAGTATTTTACTGCTTTTACGTTAATAAATTTTGTTTATTTTTTGAAAAACAGTAAGAAATGAAACTGACAGTATAAAAATAATTCTAATCTTCTCATGAATATTCCTGCCTTCATTTTCTCGACTCAAACATGAAAGCACACAAAAAAATTATGATTCGTTGTATAAGAAAAAAAGACAAATGTTTGTGATGGCATTGCTGATGGAGAGGGAGTTAAAGGACATTAGTTAAATAAGGGAAAATTTGATACAGTTAATCCCTAAAAAAAATACAAATGCATCTTTTAAACTTAAATGTTTGACTGCTTTAAAGTTTACACTTATACTCAGGACATATAGGAAACGAATCAACACAGAAATTCATTAATTTTGAAGCAATAAGAATCAGAATTAGTTTGGCAAAGGATCAAGTGTATCTACACTCAGGGAACTTCTGCTTTCAAAATTTGCAGTTGTTTGGGTTTGTAATACAGTTATGTATAGAACAAATTAAACTTTTTACTAACATTGCAGTTCATTTAAAAAACAAACCACATCAAATGACTGTTTTATGATTTTACATTCATTTTTTACAGTAGTTGTTTAAAAAAAAAATATATAATTGTTTATTTATTTTTTACTAACATATGTGGTTCATTTTTACTACAATTGTTAATCATTTTATGAACATTAAAAAACAAATTAAAATGTTAGTTGAATTTACTGAAATGTAAGTCGTCCTTTCTTTAAGTGAAATTTCATTTGTTTTTAACTACAATTGCTGTTCTATTTACCTACATAGTATTCTAAGTGTAATCAGCCCGGAAATTCATTAATTTTGAAGCAATAAGAAGCAGATTTAGTTTCGCAAAGGATCAATTGTATCTAGTCTTCATTTTTAAATAAATATAATGTACACTTTAAAAAATTTTAATATTTCCGTTTTTCGTACCAACCTTTTCACCAAATACTCTCTTTGACGATTTATTGCCAATACACACAGAAAAAACTTTAACTATTTGCCAACTGAAACTCGGTTACTACTACTCAAACTCGGTTATTGCGAATTTCAGTCGGTTGGTATAATTGAATCAGTTTTCGAACCAAAGTTAGTTCAATTCACCTAAATTTTAGTTGCAACACCCAAAATATTCAGAAATCTAATGTAAATATCGTTGTGCTAATTGGAGTTATAAGTTGTTACCATTAAAATACATTTTTCAATTCGGTTGGCACTTTATTTCTCTGTGTGTAGCTATTTCAATATAGCAACAAGACCGATGATTTTACTATGCCTAATGGTACACATAGAAAACAGACTAAGTAGTAGCCACCGTATTTGTAGCCAATCGAATTTTTCGGTTGTAGCTATAAAATTTTTTTGTAGTTACTACCGAATGTCTCTTAAGGTAAACGAAATTCGATTATAGTGCTAGAGTTTCTAATGTTTCAATCGAATGATTGATATCACAACCGTAAAATTCGGTCGCAACTACCGAAGCATTCGATTGGCAAAAAAATACTGTTGCCGGGTGTGTTACCCAGGTTACTACTAACTAAGAATTGAATATATACTTTTTATTAATGCTACACGCAGAAAAAATACATTTTTGAATATGTTTCCATGATATTATTATATGTTTACAATGATTAAAATTTTCTAACCTATATATATTTGCAATTTCAAAATTTGTAAATATTATGTTTGGGACATGCAAATATACATATAATAAACATAAATATATATTTGCATCCAAACATATACATGTTTGCCTGTAGACGTTTTCCCCTAGTTCTAAATATATATAAAGGGAGTTTTATATAGAGGTATAGAACTCTGAAATGGAATAAAACCAAGATGAATTTTTTAAATTGACAAGAAATATACTTTATTCGAAAGATAATCTTCTGGCATTATAATTTAAATATGACTTCTGGCATATGATCGCCATGGCTGGCTCGGACTTAGTCTAATCTGGAGGTCCAACTTTCGATGACTTTTTCCAACATTTGTGGCCGTATATTGGCAATAACGCGGCGAATGGTGTCCTTCAAGTGGTAAATCGTTTCGGGCTTATCGGCGTGGACTAGCAACTTCACATATCCCCACAGAAAATAGTCCAGCGGCTTTAAGTTGCACGATCTTGTAGGCCAATTCACGGGTCCGAAACGTGAAACTATGCGGTTTTGGGCCCATTCACCGAATCTACGAATTGCTAGGTAATCGTGTGGCTTCAATTGTTGCTCGAGGTGGATTTTGTAGGCACACAAACCAAGATCTTTCCGCAAAATCTTCCATATCCAATTCCTGTGCACGCTGGCGGATAGACTGATTGGGGTCTTCCTCCACGCTACGCTCTACAGTAGCAATGACTTCTTCCGTACGCACTGGACGACGTCTCTGTGGATGCATATTATCATTTAGTTAATCCAATTAATTGCCTGATGGACGATTTTGTTGACCGTAAAATTGATATAGTTCGCGATGCGTATTTCGAACAGAACCATGATTTTCAAAATAAATTTGCACAATTTGAAACCGCTTTTCTGGCTTCAGTCTATTCATGTTGAAATGCCAAACCAAATAAAACATAAATCACTTTACAGCTGGAAAAATGGTCGCCAGTTAAAAAGTGTTGCCAACTTAAAGTTCTATACCTGTATAAAAAACACCCTTTATATTTACAGGCAAAACATAATTATATTTGCAAGCAAACATATCTTAGAAACATGAGAAACGGAAATGTTTTCCAAACAAAAATATATTATCGGAATTTATATTTCCAGCATGAAGTTTTTTTCAGAGTGTGTATATTTTTTTGCGTGTAGATTTGTATATAAAAATCGTGTGGTCTCTAATTTTGTATTTAATATTAGCTTTAATTGTAAAATTTAATTCAATGCCCAATACATTGATTACAAGAAGAGACAGCGGGAACCCGGTGCAACCTCGTATCCACCGGTGACGTTTTTTATGTATCCACATACCCGTCTCCAAGACCGACATTTAGCTGACCTAATTAATATCCCTCTTTTACAATTTTAGTAAAAGCATGCATTAACTTTATTAAAAGTTGCAATGGACAGTTTTCAGTAGAATTGCATTGCTTTCCTGCAAAAACTCATTAATGTTAATGAACTTCGAGTATGTTGTAGAGAATAGAAGTTTAAGAGACCCATGTTTTTTTAGCTGCCTAATCTAATGTTTAGTCGTTACTAAGTGGGGTCAAAAATTACCCCATTTTACGCTTTTTTTTGGTATATTGGTTTTATTAAAAGTAACCAAATTTGGTATTAAATGAAAGGTTTTTTAAAGACACATTCGCTGGTCTACAAATTATGTCCAACGATTTTCAAGTATTTTTGATATGCAAAAAAAGAGATGTTTTGAGTAACATTAAAACCGATGTTTTATTAAGGAATTTTAGTCATAATGCAAAGCAATGCCAATTTAAGCGACGTGGTGTCTTTTTCCCATATTTGAAACAGTTCGGTTTTTAAGCGAATTTTCCGGAAGAGCCTTTTTCACCTATTTTTCAAGTATGGGTATCAGAATTTTTTTTCTTGAGTACTTTAACCCCTGCATACAAATAAATCTAGTTTTCGTATATTAAAGTCAAGTTTTCATCAAAAAACAAATGAATTTTTAACCCTTAGAGAGGAGATTGGGATAAAAGACATACGTGTCTTTTTTTTTTGCTCCTTTACAACATATCCAAATTTCATTAAAATCGGGTCGTGATACCTCCCGTGTGAGATCGGCGTATTTTCATGATTTCAGTGAATTTTCAGATGCGGACATTTCGCATTTCATTATTTTCGTGAGAACCTGGATGGACTGATCTCAGAGTTTAAGAGACTCGTGTTAATAAACAAATTTGTTGGGCATCGAATGGTTCAGTCGCAAGCACAAAATATAATTTAGACAACATTAATTTGACGGTAACAACATATTGCCTCATAACAAAAAATCGGTTGTCATAACTAAAGAATTTGTTCTATTATACTAACCAAATATTATATTAACGAACTATTATATTAACAAATTCGGTTGCCAACAAAAAATTGTTTTTTTAGCTCATCTAAGATTTATATTTAAAAGATTTTTAAAAATAACATGCTTATACAATATTGATTAACATTTCTATAATTTATAGCAAATCGAAGATTTAATGACATTAAAAGATATCAAACCCTAAAGACTCTGTTCAGATTTCTTTTGGTCACAAACAACATAAACTTAATTTACTAATTACTTTTCTATGCAATGATAATAATTTACAAATGTCATTTGAAAACACAGACTGATGGAAGGACAGACAAAACAGTCAGAGAAATAAACAAAAGACACATCCTCTAATTACCTAATTATCTCTACTGCTGCAATACGAAAAAAAAACTTAATGTTACACAAGTTAAAAAAAAGGAAGAGATAGAAGCAACTAAAGATGGGCACATGGGTAGAATTTAGCGTGATTCACGTAAATCACGCTTGAGTGAAAACGAATTTTACTCAAGTGTATGTGAGTGAGTGTGAGTAATAAAAATTTCTTTGTGAGTAAATGTGCATAGGCCAAATTTTTGCGTTAGTAGAATTCTACCAACATTTTTTTTTGCTTAAAAATACATTTTTCTAACAAGTTTGATAAAATTCTTATTAAAAATAAATATTATGTTTTTCCGAGCTTCATTTGTACAATAACAATAAAAATAATTCAAGTTCGAGGCCATACTCTAAGGACATTGTCCTAACAAATAATCTATACAGTTTTTGTTTTCAAATTTTATTAATTTATCACTTTCAAGAATGTGTTAATAGATCTATTTGGGGAATTTTCTAGGTTCCCATCATAAGAACACGTTTTGAAAGACGCATGCAAAACATCAAACATTATTATAACATAGTTTTCCCACTAAATGAAAATTAATATATGAACTCCAAGTTAAAGATTATCTCCATTGATCAAAATTAAATTGAAAACTTGTTCGGTATGTTCAAGCTCTACCTTTGGTAGATATACAATACACGCTTTTTGTTTTTATTCTCCTTTTTATTTTCACACTTGTTTTGTTTAAAAACAAGATGTAAAGGGGGAGTAAATCATTTTTTTCGCCCTTTTAATATTTTTGGCTTTCTAAAATACAAAATAAATGACAAAATTACATATTCAGATCAATTTTGAGTCAAAATTTACCTTCACTTTTAAATATAATTTTTTTTCCGGTAAGATTATTCTGCGTGAATTTGCTTGATTAACGCCTGATTACGTTTGCGTTTGAGAAAATTACAAATTTACTAACGCTAGCGTGAAGTAAAAAGAAACACTCGTTAGTGATTGTGTGTGAGTGGAATTTTTCTCTCGTCACCCACGTGCCCATCTCCAGTAGCAACAAAAGAAGACGAATAAGCAAAAAAGTTACACACCAACAAAACATTTAATACTAATTTCAATATGTCACCTCAAAGTGTCACCCCTATTAACTTGGTGGAACAGAAAAAAAAAAATAAAACGACGATAAACTAAATACATTTTGCACAAGATTGTATGACAAAATAAATACAAAAAGGAAAAAAATACAGTATGTATTTAAAATATAATAGAGGGATAAACAACAACAACAACAAAATACTTATAATAGACAGCAACAACTACAAGAATAACAAGACGAAGGACACGTCTTGTGACAGACACCCCAGAAATGTCACTGCAGGGTGAATGGCATTTAAACGAACGACGAACGAAACCATAATAGAACAAAATAAAAAAAAAATCACTAAACATTGAAATTCTGAAACTGAACGATACGCAACATAGAGCAAAACGACAGCAGCAGCAACATAAAAGTTGAAACAGCAACAACAAAATCCATATAAAACTTTTAGAAAAATCCTAAATAAAAAAAAAATAAAAAAACTATACGAAGGAAGTGGAAAATGCCAAGAAGCTTGAGTGATTTATGGCTTAACGAGTGACGAGGACGAACCAACAATAACAAACAGCACAACAAAACACAGCAAAAATACTTCAGGATAATAGTAACATAACGAGATTGTTTCGAGAAAAACACTTCATTGTAAATGTTATATTGTTTGTGTGTGTGTGTATAAGTTGTTCTTGGTGTTTTATGTGAATAAAAAAGGACAACTTTTTCCTTCTATCAAATACGTGCCATTGCGCATTATATTTGGTATTAACATTTCTTGGGGATTTTATTTTAAATTTTTTTTTTATTTTCTTTCTGTTATGCCTTCAATCAAAATAAATTCAAATAGGAACGTATCACTAATTGGTAAAGGAAAAGGTCTAAAATTCCTAAATTAAAGAAAATTAAAAATTTCTGATTAAAAGACGTCTTTGTTAAAAGAAAAATTGTCAGTATGAAAGGTTTTTAATCCTTCCACTACCGACTTTTTGTATTTGTGGATATATTTCTACGGTTGCTACTACCGAGTCTGTTTTCTGGGTGTACCAATTAGCGGTTAGTGATAAACACTTTGGGGTAAAATTTATCTGTATTAACCCATTTCCAACCAGGTTATATAAATTAACAACCAAGCTAAACTTTACACCATAGTAAACTAAGATTATTTTTAGTTTTGGATCAATTCTTGATTCTACATATTTTGGTCAGCATTCGCGACAAATACGTAAAAAGTGATTTTCAGAAAAAAAAACAAAAATCTTTTTCTGACGCTCGGAAAAAATATTAGAAACCCCAGAATAATGCATTGCTTCTCATTACAACTTGCATTATAATTATATATCAAAGCAAAAATAACTTAAACTACTGATTGTAGCTTTTTTGGCATTTTTGTATATTGTAGCCAGCCAGTGGTCGAAAAATCGACTACCTTTCCTCACCAAACCTGAAGAGCTAAAAATAAAAGCTTAAAAATAAACATTTTAATAAACATTCATATCTATAGCACCTGTACAAAGTGTCATCGATTTTTTTACCAATCTGTTTTGGAGCGGTTGGGTTAAATGGGTTAAAGAATTTTTTTTGTTCAGTTGAACCTCAAACATAAATTTTCGGAGATTTTAGTCTAAAGTCTGAATTTATAGAAAATGTTCATAAATTCAACCAAATGAAAGTCGAAACTGCAGTTTTTCTCAACAATCCTCCTTGTTAGATAAAGTACAAACCATTTTGGTAGAAAAAATTAAATTAATTTTTTTAAAAGTTTGATATAATTTCTATTAAAAATAAAAAATTATGTTTTTTCGAACTTTAATTGTGCAATTAACTTCGAGCTCATATATTTGTTCTCATTTAGTGAGGTAAACTAGTTTATATGAGTGTTTGATGTTTGGCATAGGATTGTTACCTCTTTCAAAACGTATTCTAATGATAAGAACCTAGAAAATTCCCGAAATAGATCTATCAACACATTGCTGAAAGTGGTAAATTAATCAAATTTGAAAACAAAAACTCTATAGATTATTTGTTAGGACAATATATTAATAAAGAATATGGCCTCGAACTTGAATAATTTTCTTTTAGAAATGTTGAGGTTAAGAAGAAGAATAAACATTTTTCTCTAAAAATTATAAACACTATTAATTTTTAAATCAGATCAGACTAGTTTCTGACTTTTTATGGACAGGCTCATGAGTGATTTTCCATTTAAATTGTATTATTATTTGTGTCTTATAATTGTTAGATTGTCTTTATATGATAAATTTTTCAACAACCTGCGGCTGTAATAATCAAACCTGCGCTCATCTTATATTACAAACGTAACAATACCAAGTCATAACCGTTTAGCGATCACACCCAAGTATGGCCTCGAATCTAATGAAGGTAACTTACAGTTTTCTTTCCTATTAGCTTTTTATGTTATTGTATATTATACTAAGAAGTGAGAACACTAACAACACAAATATTCTATTTTTAGATTTTTGTTTATTTTTCTAATCTCCTCCGTCTCTATTTCACAATGATACCAGATTGACGTATGGTTTCTACGTTCAGGGTTGACAACTTTTGCGTTTTAAGTTGAGACATCGCCACTGGGCAAATTTTATAATGTATTTTAGTACAGTGTTATATTAACGTCATATAGACAGTCGCAATTAATTTTTAATTAATATGCATTTGACAAATTTAATTTGGAAATGTTGAGGTTAAGAAGAAGAGCAAACGTTTTTAATTTTCATTAATTTTTTTTTTAGTCATATTTTTGTTTTTTCAGCCAAGTCCCATTTGTAACTTTGGGCTATAAAGGCCGAATAAAAATTAGTGAAAATCTTAGATTCATTGTGAATCTTTTCAAAAGTGAAATCAGAACATCGTTAGTTCCCCTACTACAAATTTGAAATTTGCGATAATCTTGAACAAATATCCTTTTGAAATAAGGCTACTATTACCTGCAAAACGTCCCTGAGTAAATCCTTAGATATTTAAAAAATAAATAAACAAAAATTGTGAGGTATATTGTAAGTTATTTTAGTGGGCTGTATAAAAATGTCACTTTGATAGGCACGTATTAAGATCATGGTTGGAAAACACTACCTTTTCATTATAATGGCAGTTGCCTACTACTAACAGTTCTAGAGACCTATATGAATCTACGCTTCCAATAGCGGCAAGTGTCTTCTAATATTACAGTGTTATTTTCTAAATTTGACCCACTAAATTTTGTTATAAATTAGCGTTTTGAATTTAAAGTTATTTTAAATTTGGTTAAAGATATTTCAAAATAAAATCTGTAACATTGCGAAATAAGACCGGTTTTAGAGGAGCATACATTTCTTTATTGTCATCGCTTTTTTAAAACTTTCATTGTGGTCTTGATGAAAAGGTTTTGAATGCCAACCCTGATTAAATTTAGTTAAACTTTATTTTATACATCTTCTTTTGACATGGATTTGAATTTTTTGTTTTGTTTTGTATAAGAATTTTCAATCTTAAAACATTGATAGAAAATACAATTTCTCAATTTTCCATTTGATTTCTTTTTCCAAAAAGTTTTTTTTCGATTAATTTCGGTTTTCTCTACGAAATTAATCTCATAAATCATTTGCATACATTATGAATGTATTTTATGCGAAAGGACTAACGTGTGTATGTATTTGAATAGCAAAAGCAACAACAACAACAATATAGAAAAATAAAAAATCCTTTCAATTACTTTTCATTCAATTAATATTAATTAAAACATTCCTTTGCCATTTCTGCTGTTTGCAGTTGGGTTTGGTGTATTATTTAACTCACTTGTCGTACTCATGATACCAAATTCAAAGCAATTAATTCAATGCCAAATTGAGAAAAAAAAAATAAAAATATTGAAAATAAAGAACAGGATCAACTTATTTCTTTTTGTTATTTAGAATTGTAGCTTTCATTCATTTATATCATGAGTTGTTGTTGTTGTTATCGTCCTTGCCTTGTTATAATTTCCCCTACAATTCAAATTAGTATTATGGAAGGGTCTTTTTTTTTGTGAAATATCACAAACAGCAATTGCCATAAATAATGAAAATTTATACGAAACTTTTTATTTCAACTTTTGCTTTGTTTAAGTAATAAGTATTCGCCTTTGATGGGGTTCGTGGGTTAATTTTTATTTGGTGCCTAAAGGCTTTGAATTTTTCGTTTTAACTTTGAGCACTAAATTAAATCAATTTTATTTTTTTGTCAATTTCAAGAATTCGGAGAAGGTACGGACTTCTAGCCAACTTTCGTCAAATATTTAACACATTCTTAACTGACAAAATGACATCCCAGTAAACATTTTTGTGTTTTTAGAAGCACACTCAGGGAACTTCTGCTTTAAAAATATGTAGTTGTTTTGGTTGTAATACAGTTTTTTTGTGTTTAACGAAAATGTCAGTCAGTTGTAGAACAAATTTAATTTTTTACTAACCTTGTGGTTCATAAAAAAAACAAACCACATTAAATCACTGTTTTATGATTTTACATTCAGTGTTTACAGTTGTTTTTTGTTATTTAAAAAAATAAATGTTTGTTTATTTTTTACTAACATATGTGGTTTAATTGTACAATTGTTATTAATTTTTTTAACATTAAAAACAAATGACAATTGTTGGTTGAATTTAATGAAATGTTAGTAGTCCTTTCTTCAAGTGAAATTTTATTTGTTTTTGACTACATTTGCTGTCGTCTTTAGATACAATATTATGCTAAGGTTATTATTAGCATAATATTGCCTACAATTGTAGGGTGATTTCACCTATTTTCTAGGGAAAAATATAGTTTGCTATGTTTTGCGACAATACTACCATAAAAATAGTTAATTTCTATTTGACTTTAATGGTCGAAAAATCATCTATAATTTTTGTTAAACTAACTGAGAAAAATTGGTGTAACACCAATTATAACGTAGGCAAACTATTGGTGATACAGCTTTAATATTAGGTATTTTTATTGCAAAAAGCCGCCCCAATAATGAATTTTTATTTTTTAATAATTATAAATTTAAGTTTCATATAATTTTTATTAAAATAAAAATTATATTTTTTCGACCTGTAATTGTGCAATGCAAATGAAAATGCGGCAGTCTGGTGTATCCCTTGTGTCCGTAAAAATTTTCAATAAAAATGTTTTCTTCTTCTTCTTCTTCCTGTAAAGAGACTAACTAAAGTAATATTCTACAGTAATTAATATAAAAATTAATTACGATTGTCATTATCTGGCGGTTGCAAAACACTTTCTAACATAAAATTATTCAAGTTCGAGATCACACTCTATATTTCTTTATTATTAGGCTATTATTAGGATATTGTCCTAACAAATAACTCTGGATTATTTGTTAGGGCAATATCCTAATAAAGAAATGTAGAGTATGGCCTCGAACTTGATTTATAAATTTATTTAATAAAATATATATAAGGATTTCTATAGGAAAAAGTCCTCAGAATCTGAGGGTTTTTCTATAGGAAAAAGTCCTCAGAATCTGAGGGTTTTTCTATAGGAAAAAGTCCTCAGAATCTGAGGGTTTTTCTATAGGAAAAAGTCCTCAGAATCTGAGGGTTTTTCTATAGGAAAAAGTCCTCAGAATCTGAGGGTTTTTCTATAGGAAAAAGTCCTCAGAATCTGAGGGTTTTTCTATAGGAAAAAGTCCTCAGAATCTGAGGGTTTTCTATAGGAAAAAGTCCTCAGAATATGAGAGTTTTTCTATAGGAAAAAGTCCTCAGAATCTGAGGGTTTTTCTATAGGAAAAAGTCCTCCGAATCTGAGGGTTTTTCTATAGGAAAAAGTCCTTAGAATCTGAGGGGTTTTCTATAGGAAAAAGTCCTCAGAATCTGAGGGGTTTTCTATAGGAAAAAGTCCTCAGAATCTGAGGGTTTTTCTATAGGAAAAAGTTTTTAGAATCTGAGGGTTTTTCTATGGGAAAAAGTTCTCAAAATCTGAGGGTTTTTCTAAGGGAAAAATTCCGCAGAATCTGAGGGGTTTTCTCAGAATTTGAGGGTTTTCTATAGGAAAAAGTCATCTGAATCTCAGAGGTCTTTTGAATATAAAAATTTTCAGATATTGAGAATTATTTTCCTAAGAAAAAACTCAGAATTTATAGTTATTCCTTAGATAAACCCTCAGTCTCTGGGAACGTTTTAGTAAAAGAAAACAGTCCGCTTCACAGAACTTTTTCTGTAAGAACCAGGTGATTTTAAGAGCATTTTTTTAAAGTAAAATTCACATATTGTTGAAAAATGTCTTGATTAAAAAATAAGCTGCAGTGTGTTATATTTAAAGGATTGTATAAATTTTCTTGAAGTTTACGATCCAGAGAAATGATAAAATTCTTCTTGGTATTTCTGATATGTTAAAAATGGACTCTTAATACATGATGTTTAAAATAAAAAATGTTAGTTCTTTACAGCTTTACAAATACTTTCTAATTTTGTACATACCTTCTTATGAAGAGCAGTGTGTTTTATTTATAGAAGATGATTAAGGACAAAAAATTTAATATGGATCATTAATATAATTATATCTCATACATAAAAACAAACAAATTGATCCAAAAAATGAGTACATGTCTCTAATTATGTCAAATTAGATATGATTTTATACAATTTTTTCCGAAATTTGTCCATATTATATTAAATTATATCTAATTGGATATAAATATGTTTGATTTTATATAATTTTAGGCGATAGTAGGTATGCTTTTTGTGACATGAAGTTATGCTTAAAAGTATTTAAGTTGAAAATTTAAATTTCCAGAAATCAACATTTTTAACGACGCATTTTTGTTTAAATGAAACAGCGAAAAGTTTAAAAATGATGAAGAAAAAATTCAGCGTTTAGTGTTAGTGTTGTCTTATAAAATGTACGCATTCTTTTATATGAAATTATATAAAAGAAATTACTTGAAAATTATATCGTTATAACATTAATAGGGGTTTATGTGAAGCCATATGAAACAAAGTCTTAACTTGCAGATAACTTAATTTGATATTGAACTTTACGAAAATATTTGTGGAATTATATATAAAGCTATATAAAATTATAAACAAAAAATGTTCAGTATGAAGTCACACAAACTATAAAAAACTAAGCATCGGACCGTATATAATCATATCGATCACTACATATATTTAGAATATGATTATATCGCTTATGTAGTTATATATGGAGTAAGATTTGGAGACATATAATAATATCAGGTACCATATAAAAATTCTCTTAATAAGAAATGATGATATTTTTTGTATATAATAACATAAGCCGTGAATGGAAACACACATTCAAAGTCAGATATATCTTAATCATAAGATATATCTATTTTTATTCGGAGATAGTATTTATGTGGGCTCCCGGTCAACAGTAAACATATATGCATCTATTTATGAACATTCATGATCATATATGAAATCATTCGAGCTCATACATAAAGTATTCATATATACTCAAAAGAGTTCATCTGTAATCATACATGTAAGTATTACCTCATGTACACATATGGCCATGTACGGAATTGTACGAAAATGTATGAACGTGTATGATTATATATATTAATTTTACCTCAATTTTCGTTAATGGACACACATGAACAAATATGGTCGAACATACGAACATGTATGAATCATTTTTTTTTTCCTATTCAATATCTACAACTTTGCTGCACACACAAAAGAGATATTCCGTACGGTATACCGAGATATAACCGTGTTAAAATATGGATTTGTAATCCAGTTATTGAGAAAAAAAGGTGAAAAATGGGGAAAAATTGGAATTTCTGCGATTTTTAATGGACTGGATGAACTTTATTCGGGTAAGATGGTTCCGCACTTTTTTTCCTATTCAATATCTACAACTTTGCTTCAGACACAAAAGAGATATTCCGTACTGTATACCGAGATATAACCGTGTTAAAATATAGAAAAAGTGTTAAAAATCAGCCTTGAGCGTATGGCCATTAAATTATTACTGTAGACAACTTGACAAAACGAATGATGAAGAAGTTCTAATTTTTGGGGCTACTTTCACGTGCGATTCCCAAAATTGAGTCCCAAAATCATGTGCTGAAAAATGTTGTACTGTGTTATGAACACATATGAACCATGTATGAATGCATGCGGGCATGCATGAAATATTAACAGGGCTTCAACAAAAAAATCAAATTTCAGTTGGTCGCAGAGTTAAAGTAAAAAAAAATATACTTTAAAGCGCAGATCACACAATTTTCCTTTATTTACGTTTGTGTCAAGCCTATTCAAGACACAATATAGAAATTTTGGTATCAAATCAAAAGTATTTGAATGACCTTTCCATTAGTATACAAAATATAAGAAAAAGTTTTAAAACAAAATAGTTTCGAACTACTTTGAAACCCATTTTTAACCCCTAAATATGCGCTTGGGCAGGTACATATGTTTCTAACCACTTTTTTATTTTCGCCACATCTATCTTATATCCGAATTTCGATATTTGGAGGAACCCCACACCAAACTTCCCTTGTCAGTTTAAAAACCTGTTGCAATTTTGAAAATATTTTCAATTTTGAATTTAGTTTCTAATCACGCTGTCCAGATTTTAACCGGATACCGGTAGAGGTACACGATTTTTAAGTGCAAGCTACTGTAGCCTTTAGTGTAGTGTAATCGCATCGACCTAGTTTCTAATTCCTACCGAATACGAAACAGGGTGTTATATTATTCGACGACATCTAAAAAGTCGGACAGTTGTTCTGAAAGTAACAACGCTTTAGTTCACTTGGCAATATATGCATATGTCTTGATGGACTTGATAACTTCAAAATTTGCTTAAGGTACACCTGTGGGTTTTATAACCCACAACGAGAAAAATTAAATTTAACATGAACACTTATTTATGGAAGGCTAACTAAGGTTCCTAGTAAAATTGATTTTTTGTGTTGTTTGGAAAACCTCTTAACTGGAGATTATTTAACTTGATAAACAAAATATGGAAATTTTAAAAATACAAAGAAAGAAATAACACAAATTTCATATTCACCCGAAATCCACCAAACTTTAATTGTATACCTTTTGTTCTCATTATTTAAATCCTTTATCAAAACAATACATAACGAAGGAGAAAAAAACAACACGGAACTGAAAGAATCCCCAGAGGAATCACAAAACATCAAGGAAATGATGCTTTGTTACCAACTTTTCCTCGGTTATTTGCAAAAGAAATGAAAGCTAAGATGGCGTCTTTTTTTTCGTTGAAATTTATTGAAAATTGGCAGCATAACAAACGATAATGAGAAGAAGGACTAATAAAATTCAAGACAGAAAATGTTAAGGATTAAAAAACGACAACAACAAAAGCTAAATAATGAATACAATTGTAAAATACAACAACAAACAAAAATGAAATAAATAAAAATAATGGCACATAGTGAACAGAAAGGACCATGCAAGATGATAAGAAGGTGGTGGAGTAGAAGGAAAAGTGAAAGGGGGAATTATTAAGAAATGAATGACGGTAATGAAACCAAATGTTTAAAAGCGACGATGGGGTAGGGAGAACAATTAAAAAATATTTAAACAGCCAACTTTAAGAAACAATACAAGGAACAGCAGCCACAGTTAGTAATTGAAGGTAACAAGACGTTTGCTGCATGATAAGTCGTGGGGTAGTTGGCGTAGATGTAGAAATAAGAATGAATGATGGAACTGCTTTAAGTTTGGCATAAATGACGGTTTCCGTTTTATATACATTTTTTTCTATTCTTGTTTTATTTTCCACACCAATACTTCTAAGTAATGTTTTAGATGTGGGAGTTGCGTTGCGGCAATTGGAGGGGGGTAAACTCTAAGTACAATTTATTGGTTTTGTATGCTTTGTTATTTTCTTTTTTTTTTTTTTTAATTTTCCACAACTTTTCTTATTTTCTACTTTGATTTCCATCACAAATAGAAGAAATCACACAGATGAAAAAAAAAAAATAATTGTGATTGTGTACGTGAGTATAACGGCAAATGCTGTTGTTATTGAAGATAACTCACACAAATACAAACGCCCACCCAGTAAAGGCAATTTTAACAATGGGTAAGAACTCATTTGGTTTTAGGGAAAAAATCTATGTATGTTGATATTAGGAAAATGGGTTATAAGGAGGATAGAGGGAGTGGTGTTTGTGGATAATTATCAACATTTTAATTCTCAAGGAAGATCTCTGAGGATAGTTATACCGCAAGTTCGACTGATACGCGGATTATGTCTGTAATGCGCGATCCACTGGCCAATTGACCGCAAGCGAAAACTTGGGCTCTGGGGATAAGTTAACTCTGTAATTCATCTCATATGGTAGTATCCTTAGATCATTGCTACACAACCCTCATTTCGACGGTGCTTCATTGATTCAATAGAGTTGAAACGCGCACCCAGTAAAGACAACTTTAACAATGGGTAAATAATCATTTGTTTTTAGGGAAAAAACAATGTATTCTTAAGTTAATCAAAGGCAACTTTTATTGTGTTGATATCTTGATATCAGGAAAATAACTTATAAGGATGATATAGGTAGTAGAGTTTGAGGACAATTATCAACATTCTCAGGGAAGATCTCTGAGGATAGTTCATTCCACATACTGCAAGTTCAACTGATAAGCGGATTATGTCTGTAATGCGCGATCCACCGTGCAATTGACCGTAAATGAAAACTTGGGATCTGGCGATAAGTTAACTCTGCAATTCACCTCATATGGTAGTATCCATAGAACAGTGTTACACAACCATCATTTCGACGGTGCTCCATTAATTCAATAGAGTTGAATGTCCTATACACCAAGTCCCTCCTTGAACACAGTTCGAAACCTCTAAAATAGAACATCAAGAGTAGCTGACTCCTCAATATTAATACCACCCATACTTGGGTAATGCATATCAATGATCCATTTTATTATGGAAGCCTTCTTGTCTTAAACCGAATAAAATCTCTGACCCAATGTGCAACAAACAGTATGAATACCAGCAACACATACTCAACTACTATGGCATCACATCATCTGATATAAATACAAGAATAACAGCAACATCATGTTGTTGCCAACTTTAAGGAAAAGCTTAAGGGTGGATTGAACGTAAAAACGAACAAATGAACGGAAAATAAGAAAATGTCAAAATTGATTGATTGAATTGCCACTTTATGAAATTTGTGAGTCTTCAGAGATATTTCGTTGCCTTTTTTTCTTCTACTACTTCTTCTGTTGGCATAAAGCTTTTGTAATGGTGGTTGTTGTTGTTGGATGTTGATGGTAAGGGCTGAATTTACTGATATTACCAGGATTTTTTTTTTCCAGTCAACTTTTCTTGTTCCGTTCGCTCCTTCGTTATATGTGTGTTAGCATTTGTGCTGCATAAACGCATAAAATTATGTGCAGGGCGGCCATTAAAAGTGATAGATTTATGACAACTCAGAGGGTGGGTTGACTGTATGTTATTTTCCATTCTTTCATAGTCAGTTCCTGTTTTTTTTTTTGTTGTTTTTTTAGTAGTTTTGGACTTGACTAATATTTGTGTACACAAAGGATATTATGTAGGTAAAGACGACAGCAATTGTAGTCAAAAACAAATGAAATTTCACTTGAAGTAAGGATGACTAATATTTCATTAAATTCAACTAACATTTGTCATTTGTTTTTACTGTTCAAAAAATTACTAACAATTGAACCACATGTTAGTAAAAATTAACAAACATTTATTTTTTTAAGTAACAAAAACTACGGTAAAAAATGAATGTAAAATCATAAAACAGTCATTTGATGTGGTTTGTTTTTTTAAATACACTACAGTTTTGGTAAAAATATAATATGTTCTATAAATGACTGACATTTACATTAAAAATAAAGAAACTGTATTACAATCAAACCAACAACTACATATTTTTAAAGCAGAAGTTTTCTGGGTGTATAACTACATACTTATTTGTTGTTATTGTTGCTTCCTTGTATCTAGTGGTAGAAATGACTGAAACATGTTGTTTGTTAAGTTGTATAAACACATTATGCCAAAACGGCGGTAAATCAGTTGGTATTATTTTAATTTTCTATATAAAATAAGCACATCACCATTAACAATACCGATCATAAACTCAAAATAATGACAATGATATCATATTTTTATTATTAACAACAACTTCGACGGGACGAAGAAGATGAATTTCGTCGTAGTATGGTGGTGAGTATGAGGTTTTTAATTATTATCGTCTATAATAATCAAACAGTTTTTTTCTTCGATATAAAGGAATTAAATGAACAGTTAGATCGATACCGTTTGGACTTAAAAATCATTAATCTAAAGTTTGTATCAGAGTTCGAAACATTCTGCTGCCCAGACAATGTTGGGATTATGTGATGTAGCGTACGCAGGTAAGGATCCATGAAAAGGTTTTTTTTGGTGGGTGGGCTTATAGAAATTTTAATTCATTTTTTAATCTTTTTAACATTTTTGTTAAAATTATAATATGGGGGGTGGGGGACTTTGTCATTCCCCCGCGCCTAAGCGTACGGCTGGATTCGATTAAAGTTGAATCTCAGAAATCGAGTAAAACTGTGATTGACTGATACGTGACTGTTGCAAACCAGCGAGCTGGTTTTTAGCAACAAAATTAGTAGATTCAGCAAAAGTTTTGCTAACACTTAGTAGATTAGAAATTAAAAACCCTTGCTAAAAATTAGTAAAATTTTTGCTGAATATTAGTAGACTGAATAAAACTCAAAAAATTTGTAGAAAAATTATACTTTAGTTAATTTATTTGCTGAAAACCATAAAACATATTTTTGTGATTCTTTTTAAAATAATTTACAATACGTTACAAAATATAAAAATGTTCATGCTCCCACATTGACGATATGAATTAATGTAATATCTAAAAACAATAGAAATAACTATATAAAACATAAACGAAATTATCTTTGAACTGCTTACATCAATTATTGTCTAAATGATGCTATCTTTTAAAGGAACGCAGATGCAGCAGAGATTATAGAACGAAACGAAAAAATAACAAATATAACATATACAACCCTTTTTTTAAAAAAGAAAAAGGAAACAGAGAAATCTACCTAATATGTATGTCTTTCGCTTTAGTCTGTCTACCTATTGCATATTTGTTTGCAATTTGACCACACAAGATTATTAATATATATAAACATTTAGTTTACAAATACACATTTAATCTTAATTAAATTTAAATATTTTATTTTGTCTTTTATTTAATTAATAGACAATTACTTTCACAAGCTGGTGACGACGCAAAATTTAAGTTGTTTTAATCCACAATTTTGTTTTATGTATGAAAAACAGACACAAAAATCTTCCATGGTTGATTTTTTTATATTATGTCTTGCTAGAGTTGTACTTTTTAGTATAATTTTCCTCGTCACTACTACATCGTGACATGTCGCGACATCTAATTCATTCTGAGTATATCTTTCAGTCTGGTTGTTGTTCACACTAGTGATGTGCTAATCAACACAATTTTTTTTATCAAAATAAATTAGTAAAACATTAGTAAAATATTAGTAAAACATTAGTTCAAAACAGTTAAGTACTGAATAAGTATAACTAAAATTTTAGTTTAAAACATAATTTTAGCAAAAAGTTTGCTGAAAAATAGTATACCTGATTTACGAGATGTTTTACTAGCTTATTTTTTTGAGTGTAGGAAGTTCAATTGTATATGCTAGATAAATAGCTATCCAGCTAGAATGGCGATCGTTCGCAAATGGTTGCCGTTTTAGTTCACAAACGATTCGGAAAAAAGTGCACACAATGATTGCGGGAAAACGCTACAGCTACAGTTCAAGAACTCAAACGATCGTCCTTCTAGTTGGCTAACTATCTGTTGCAACCGATTGTACAGTCATAAAAATAAACCTGTAAAAAGAACAGAAAAAGCTACTAAAAATTTGTTAAACATTACTTTGCAGAAAAGACTGCTAGATTTAGCAAGTCTTTTTTGCTTAATATTAATAAAATAAGAACAGCAAAAATAAATCTGTTAAATTTACAAAATTTTAGTTATATTCAATGTGAATTTTAGTTAATTGACAATAGCATTTTACTCTGTAAAATTAGTAAAAAATTTTACTAAATATTTGTAGACTCAAAAAAGCAAATAAAAACTGTAATATTAATAAAATGTTTGCTATATTTACCTTAAATTTAGTAAAATGTAAATAACAGTTTATTTTGCTAAAATCTATAGAAATTGCTGATTTCATAAGGTCATTAAAAAAAAAACTAAAAAACACTTTAAAAATTTCACATTTTTAATAATTTTGTTTTGTCTACTAATATCACAGAGCAACAACCAAAATCGGAATGGGATGAAACCGAAATCAAATAAAACTTGACATTTTCCATAACAAAACCCTCAAGGGTTTTTTTAATTTAGTGCGAAATTTTTTTTTATACGCTTTTAAAGTTGGTGATTTTGGAACGCTGTCTAACAAGATAAAATCATCAAAAATTGGATAAAATAATGCTTATTTATTATTATTGTCCTGGAAAGTTGTGGTATCTTATTGTTTTTGGGGTCGAGAAATCAATTTTTGATATTTATTTTTACCTAAAACTCACACTAGATAGCGCTGTCATACAAATTTAGCTTTTTCTTGTAGATTGTCATAGAAAAAAACGTTGTTTTTACTTTTTTCATTATAAAACACATTTATAATGATATTACGAAGTACATTTTATTATTCTCAGTAAGTTGCTATTAGAAAATTTAAAATTTTTATGGAAAAAGTTGTGTTTTTTATTGGGGAAAAAACGATTTTTTAATTATAAAAAACAGCTTTTTTATTTAAAAGAACTATATTTTTCATAAACATATAGGTTATTCTATTCATCTTTACAAAGAAAATAAAAATAATAATGAAATCGATTCAATGGTTTATTTTATTTTAAATAAAAGTAATTTTGATTTACAATAAATGGTTTAAGTTATATATCTCAAAAAGATGACATAAATCGTACACTAAAGATTGAACACGTTTAGTGTACAAAACGTATGACATTTACTGTTGTTTACTCATAGGGAATCAAGGCTGGATCAGCCAAGCGTAAACGTAAACTCATTTTGATATAGGAAATTCAATAGTAAAATAAGAAAAATTAGAAAAATCTAATCAAAATAGAATTTTGTTAGTTAACTCTGTCTCTTCAGATTAAAACAATACATTGTGAATGCTGTGATTGACAAAACTCCACTTAGCCACGCTCGTCGCTGTGTCGACCGTGGCTCAACTCTCTAAGAAGTGATGCTGCGAGTTATAGTCTGTTGTATGGCTGTGGGTTTGAAACTCACTACGACACGAAGTAAAAGTTTTTCATATAGAGCACTTTAACAATAAAAAATACTTTGTTCAATTGACACATACTTTAACCACGAGTCCTTGGAGGCGACAAAAACTGCGGCAGTTCTAATATATCCATAGTGTTCGTTAAATTTTTTAATAAAAATTTTGTGTTTTAAAATGCAGTTTATTTTGCTAAAATTATCAGAATTTTTTGCTAAAAATTGTAGATTCTGATGTAATACGGGCATTCGCGTTAAAAAAAAAAAACTATAAAAATTTCACATTTTTAATGTTTTTTTGTCTACTAATATTCAATAAATGTTTTTGCTGATTTTATGAGATTATTTTATAACTTTCAATTAACTAAAATTTAGCTCAAATATAACTAAATAAAGGGTGTTTTTTATACAGGTATGGAACTTTAAGTTGGCAACACTTTTTTAACTGGCGGCCATTTTATCAGCTGTCAAGTGATTGATGTTTAGGTTGGTTTGTCATTGCAATTGGCCGCCTAGATCGTGCGCTTTAACGCCTTTAGACTATTTTTTTGTGGTGATATGATAAGGCTCATGTCCATAGGGACAAGCCCGTAACGGTTGATGCACTGGAAGCCAATATTGAAGAATTTACTTGTGAGATACCGGCCGATATGTTGGAGCAATATGTTCGTGATTGAAATGGGTTTTTATTTTTTTGTGTGTATATTAGCTAACAGTGTATGAAAAAATAATTTTAGAATTACTTCTAAAATAAAATATGTATATATTTATATATTTAAAAGTCTATTATAATATTAATTGATTCAATTAAATATTTGTTTAGAAGCAAATTTAATTTAATTCAAATCAAATCTTTAATTCGATATTTAAGGTTGATCATTTTCTCTGTGTATATTCGATCTAGTGTGAAGTACAAGTGTAAAAATTGGTGGCATGAAAGAGAATCAATAACTGCACAAATTATGGAAAGGAATATTTTAATAACTCTTTTGAATACAGAGAAAATCGGGGGTGGCATATGTGCCCCAGTGGCGAAACTTCCCCCTTCTACTCTGCTGAGTTTTTCGACCGCTCTTGAGCATTGTCAGACAACCGTTAACAAATATGTATGATCCTTAAACAAAATTGTGTTAAAAATTGTTCAATACAAAATTCAATAAAAAAGTTAAAACTTTTGAAAAAAATTATTTGCTGGTTTTAATTGCTTCGCTGGATTAAAAATGCAATCTGAAAGGCGACCTCAGCTTCAATTTCTCGTAATATTTGAAGAAGGCAAAATTTATTGACACACGAAAAGATTATAACAGTGGCGTAATTTTATGTTTTTTTCATATTTCGACTTTGTAACCTTTTTTACCCCTTAACTTTAAATTAATTGGAAAATCTAAATTAAAGTTTAGTTTCCAGATCATGCTTTGCGACAGACGAAGGAAAATGCAATAACAAAATGCATGCTATACAAAAAAAATTAAAAATGAGCCATACGAAATTTGAAAATGGGTCATAATATTTTTTTTTTTTTTACATATGATATGTTAGGGCTACCCCCCCTCTAAACGAAATCATAATTCCGTCAGTGAATACAGGTAGAAAAGATACGATAAATTATAAATATAAGAAATTTTTATGATATTTAAAATTATATTGTAATTAAATTGTAAAATTATGTCATTCAAAATATCTACCACCTTAAATATATTAACAAATGAAAGCAGGTGCGGATCCAGAAAAATGCTTTCTGGGGAGCTGGATGTTAGAGTGTTTTTACAAAATTTTCTATTATTTCTTATATTTTTGTATTTAAAAAATTACTTTTGGGAGAGGAAATGTCTAAATTTCCCGCCCCCTGGATCCGCGCCTGAATGAAAGTAGATGCACTTATAATATATAACCTAAAAATCAACGTCTATCAAATGCCAGCACTTGCGCATATTAGAAAGAGTAAGAGCACCCAAATACAATTATTACAAATTTCCCTTTTCTAGGCAAGGCTGCCAGATGATTGTGGTGCCTGCCAACAAAAAAAAAAAGCAATTTTCGTTAAACGAATTTAGAAAAATCGTTATAATAAAATAAGACAAATTTTAATTGAGTTTATCTTTTAATGCTCTTAAAACTAAAATCGACATTTGAATTTGTTTGACAAAGCACATAAGCTGCAAATCTGGCAACACTGGATATATGCAAAAAGAAATTCTCATTTTTTTATACTCGATTTTATATAAAATTCAAGCAAAACAATGGAAATATAACTACCAATTTTGCGACTGTTGCTACTGCTGCCACTGTGTGAACCACCATTTAACGTTGAGATACAAATACTCTTTCGTATTAAGACGGATTGTTGCTGGTGCGTCTCCCATTTTGTGAGTGTGGCCAAGTTGACAGGTGATTGATTGACATATTGTGTTTGAAAGCATACAAAATCACAATAAAAAATATATATAAAAGTAAATGGAAAAGAGGAATACAAAACATCAAATGAAATAGAAAATGTAGGGGGTTTTTTAAAACACATTCAATTTGTATGATAATGAAGAGTACAACAACAGTTTTGATGGATTTCAAAGCAATTATTTTGATGAATCTGTATTTGTGATGATGGCTTTGTTTTTACACCCTTCATCACACTGTGCAGGAGGATATATAATAGTTTGTCATTAAGTTTGTAACTCATCGAAAAAAAAATATGGAACCCCGCAAACTCAATATATTCTTGTTCAGCATGAATGGTATATTAGTATTGTTGAAAACTTTGGACAAATTTCGCAATTTGTCTGCAGACCTGCGGGAAATGGACCAGTCACTGGTATGGTCACGTGACTAGAACTTTGTGTCTTTGAACCTGTCCTAGTTTCGGTTCTGTTATATGAAAGTGACCGGTACTTTTAACATTGGCTTGTCATAGGAGGTGGCAATTGCTACCTTTAGAGCACTTTGTGACTTGGCGAATAACTTGACGAAGGTAATCTATCACCGTACCGACTGAAAAGAATATGCTACGGGACAAGTTAAAATCGCCAATTACTTACACATAAAAAATCGTTACCAAGAAACTTGTAAAATATCTTAAAAAGTTATTTCGAAACCAATATGGAAACATTTTTCAATTTTAATTTATATTCTTGTAAAATGTTTCAAGTTTTTGAATAAGTGGGCGTTGTGGTGTAATGGTTAGCGCGTTGGACTGTTACACGGATGGTCCCGGGTTCGTTTCCCGGTGACGACAACATGAATTTAGAAAAATAATATGTATGAGTTTTCTATCACTTATATGCATCGCTATACCCACCTTCGGTGTTCCCATACCACTTAACCCCACCGAAGTAAAATAATGAATCAGGGCTATGAAACAAAAAAGCTTCAATAAATTCGCCAACTCTACATCAGGTGGCGAGCAACAACTGTTCTAAGTGTTGCCATGTTTGAAGCCCTTCATCTTTCACCACCTTTCATCTCTCCACTATCCCCTTTCCAAAGAAAGCAACACATTAATTAATAGGAATATTTTCCTGAGTGTTGCTTCTCTTTAAAAAAAAAAAAAAAAAAAAAAAAGTGGTGCAAAAATTCATAATTCTGGTGATATATTTCTAGTTTTTTGGTAGCGATATTTTATGTATAAAATTGCCATTCACTCGTAAAATCACCAGTCGCCATTTCAAAAATTAACTTGCCAAACGAGTTTTAAAATCCCCACGTTTGGCGAGAAATCGGAATATCTGACAGCACTGGTCACTACCTAAACAGTTCCGTATTCAGTTCTTTTGAACCAGTGAAGTGTTACGTCTTCATTTCTATTGTCACAAAGTTGGTACAGGTAAAATTCCTTCAGTGTTATGTCCGCTTTGTAGCAGTCACGTCATGACAATAATTGCCATGTTTTTATCTACTTCCAACGGGTTTGAACCAGTTTAATGGCCAGTAACAAATTAAACTCCAACGACCTTAGTTGCTTCAGTACACATTGATGTTATGTTACTTTTTCTCCAGGTATATGATATATCTGGTACCAACCAGCGAATGTTTTGTCACCATAACTATAGCCACGCGATTGGCCATTTCACCCAAATTAATACATTTTTGGTGCACCATAATTTTGGTTTCACCAGATTCGTGACGTGCTCCCCAATCATATATCACGGAATTGCCGCTTTGGATCAAACGACCCTTCATTTCCCGCAGGGAAGCCATAATCATAACAAAGCCAAATAATACTATATCGCAACATTTTTAAATGCTCTTAATTTGAAGATAATTCCACCGCAATTCAACTACTTTAGACCCCACATTTTAATCCTTAAAAATAACCTTGGGGCTATGAAGAATTGCGCTTGTTCGTTAATTAAGTTCACTCTACCACTTATCCAAATTTAAGAAAAATCTGAAAAATATTATTCTGTAAATTTCTTAGGGCCATTATTACAACTTGCCTTTAAAGTAAATGTTAGTAAAAAGTAACTTTAGCTAAAGTGAGGAATAAAGTGAGCTATAATGTTTTTCGTTATTACAACTTCCCAATAAAATAAAATTAATATTTTTGATAATGTGGCAGCACCAAACTTAAAACCGATTATTGGTTTATGAATTGGTTTATATAAATACGTAGTGGCAACGTACTTTTATTTATTTGTTTACAAACAAACAATAATTTGTGAAATTCGGTTGTGAAATTCGGTATTTTCTTCTTTTTCTTTATAGAGCAGAAAATGTGGTAACTTTAAACACATAAACCTTACGTTTAAAGTTAAAGGCAACAATGTCTTCCCTTTAGCTTATCGGTCACTTTTAGCTTAAAGTATACTTATAATAACGAAAAACTAATAATCTGTCAGATAACGTCCGAACTTTAGCTATTGGCAAGTTGTAATAATGGCCCTTAGTGGGGTTGTTATGGTAAAAAGCGAAAGCATTAGCCCAATAGGGACCAAGATTTACAAAATAATAGTTTTTATCAAGCAGTTTTTTCTTTGATTTATTTAAAGGCTTTATATGCTTTTCTTGTAGTCATAATTAAGTTCCATGGACCTTTTTTGTCCCCCGACAGCCACTAAGGGTTAAAGATTTTTTGAATTAAGGTAAAGATAATAATAGTCTAATGAAATGACTTTATTAAATTATTGAGCTCCAGATCACGTTTGTAGTTATAAAATATACTTAATTATTTTATAAATCTCCAATATTTCGTCATTCTTTGAATGACATCCTCAGGGAGTATGGGCACACAAAAACAAACAATATTAATCACACACTTCCTGCCGAAGTTCAAAGTTTTAAATGTTGTGTTGACTAGGGTGGAGGACAGCATCAGGAAATTCCTTAAAAGCACACATTTTTCGAAACTCTTTTAAAACCAGTTCAGGTTTTTAGAAAAGAGCGTTGGACACGGGTTGCTGAAATAAACTCTAAAAGAATTAGCAGATTTTACGAAAAATTATTTTTCGGGAGATTTTCTTGAAATTAGAGTAAATCTACTGGTGTTTCTGGACAATTTAGGGGGATTTGTAAAAAAAAATACTTGGCATTGACAATGGAGGTATCCCGATCCGGACCGACAGATCTCAGTGAACTTCGGATATGTTGTAGAGAACAAAAATTTAAGGGAACCGTGTTTTTTTTAGCTGCCCATCTCATGTTTAGGCCTTAAAATGCCAACAATAACCCCATTTAACGTTTTTGCGGTTTATTTCGTTCATTTAAAAGTGACTACCCAGACAGAAAAATATAATCGGCATACTGTTGGCAAATCGTCTGCCACGGTCGGTTATGCGCTGACAGAACGTGGGATTAACAATCTTGACAGTATTGTCCTGTTACCCGATTGATAACAGTGGCCAACCGTTGGTCCTGTTACCCGATTGATAACAGTGGCTAGCCGTTAGTTTGAACGAACTTGCCATCGTTGGCATAGCGATGGTAATTCCAACAATTTGGTGCTTTGAAAATATATTAAATTATATAAATTTTGAGAAATATGTAAACACATTGATAAAGCAGCTATAGAGTTTGGTCTTAGTCTTATACATCATATTTAAGTGTGTGAAATATAATAAAATATTTTTTATAAAATTCTTCTAATTGGTTGTAATATTAGAAAAAAAACTATATTTGCAAAGAATTTTGCTGGTGTTACTGGCAAAACAGATGCAAACAATATAGTGTTTCCTTAGAACAATATTAGTTGAACCCTTGGTAATTTTTAACGCGGTGGAGTTTTGCAAAAATAGCAGTGGTTTGCCAGTACTATTTTTTTTGGTACGGTTGGCAATTTTTACCCGGGTAGTTATAGACAAATGTGGTATCAAATGAAAGGTTGTTTGAAGATATACGCACTGTGTACAAAATATGCCCAAGTATTTTCAAGTATTTATGTTATTAAAAAATGTATTTTGAGTTTTATAAAGTGGCGTTTTATAAAGGAATTTTAATTGTATTAAGCTAAAAATAATACATAATAAGGCATATTTAATTTAATCGAGGGGGTGTATGTGTTTTTTCATTACTCGTTCTGTTTTTATGCGACTTTTCCCGAAGAGACTCTTTCCCCTATTTTTCTAATAATTCAAACATGTCACAATCCTGGGTCCAATATATAGGCAACATTGGTATCAAAATTTTTGTTTTCTTGAGAACTTTAACACTGTCTACAAATAAATCTAGTTTTCGTAAATTAAATACAAGTTTTCATACAAAAACTAATGCATTGTAAGCCTTAAATTTAAATTAAGGAATTAATTCTTTAAAGGTCTGTTATGAAATTATTACCGATAAAATGAATCAAAAAACTCTGGTTTGTTTTTTCCTACAAGTTTTACATTTGCATGGTTATGGCAACCCTTATATAAAATATTTTGTTTATATCAGAGAGAATTGCACTCTGTATTATTATTACTCTCTTTTTCTCTTTCAACTGTTGCGCCGTTTTCATTATAAAAATAAACAGCTGTTTGTAAAAGCAGCTAAAGCAGGGATGGAAAATGTGGTTTTCAGTTTGGTATCAAACCAAAACTTCTAAGAGTACCTGATAGAAGAACTATTAGGTGTTTTAATAACAAAAAATTAAATCAAACTAGAAATGGGCACGTGAGCAAAATATTGCCTGATTCGAGTGAATGACACGTGGGTGAAAAGTATTTTTACTCACGTGAGCGTGGGTAGTGCGTTAGTAAAGTGTGAGCGTGAGTGTGCGTTAGTAAATTTTTAAGTGAGTGAGTGTACGTGATTAGAATATTCCAAACCAAAATGTTTTCTTTTTAAATAAATATTTTCTTTAGTTTTTTTCGCCGATTTTTAGAATACAAAATAAATGACAAAACTACGTTTTTAGCGCAGTTTTAATTTAAAAATTCGCAATATAAATTCATTTTAGATTTTATTTCTATTCAGTTATATTTTCATTCGTGAATTTGTTCGATTCGCGTGAATTACGCGTGATAACCCGTGAATGTGAGTAAAATCTGCATTTACCGACGTGAGCCTGAGTGAGTAGTAAAAAAATTCTCATGAGTGATTGTGCCTGGGTGGAATTTTTCTCTCGTGAGCCTGAGTGAGTGTGAGTCAAAAGTCCCTTACGTGCCCATTTTTATATCAACCTAACATCCCTGATAAAAATCTATATATATGGATCTTATATGTTCATATGAGGAATCATAAATGTTCATCTTAGTGCACTAACGAAAATTGAGGTAATATCTACATATATAATCATATATGTCTATACATTTTTATACACGGTCATCTGTGTATGCAATATGATGGTAAATGGAAATGTATGAGATCATACATGTTTATGCTGATTTTTAACCGGGATATGACATTTTTCAATTGAAGTAAATGAGTCGAAAATTAATATAAAATTTTAAATTTTTTCAAATCGTTCTGCTCTTGTAATTATTAATATTCTATGATAATGATAAAATAAGAAAATATTAAACCGGAAAAATTGTGCAATATTATCAAATATGAAATGGAAATTTGACAGTACTTTTTAATCACTATGTTTCAAAGTGTACAATCGCATCACCTTTTCCATCCCTGAGCTAAAGGCAAATGAATGCAGAACACTTCGTTAATTTCCCAAAATATTGTTTAATAATAAATAACATAAAGTTTAATATAAATAGTAATGATAAGAACAAATACAATTAAAATCCAACAATTAATTTATAAAATAGTTTCACAAAACAGTTCCCTGTACTGGAGTTTGTTAATTTCATCTAATAAAAACTTACCCGCGTCTGCCCAACATATTTTTAAGTTACAAAATAGTTTCTATATTAGTCTTTTTGTTTAATAAACCTAACACTGTTGTGTTATTGTGTTCATAATATAGTTTTTTAACATTTTTCACTTCTTTTTAGCAATAATTTAAATAAATTTAATACTTTTTAAAGCACACTTTTGTTAAACAACCGTAATTGTAAGAAACGCAGTGGTAAACTATGTTTGTTCTTCTTGTTTGACAGCTGTTGTTTTTTGTAAGAGAGTTTTTGTTTAAGAGAACCTTTGCAGAATAATGGTTTTCTTAATAATTTGTTCTCTTTCGATTATATTTAATTTTTTCTCTTTTAATTTTGTATAAAAAATAGTGGTTTTATGTGTTTTTTTTTATTAACGGAAGTTGAAGTTTAGTTTAAAATTTAATAAGTGTTTAAGGGAATTAATATCTTTTATTACTTTAACCCATTTTATTCCACTCATCGATACCGTGGAAAATTTTTAACGAAATTTGTTAGAGAGATGTAATGTTATCTCAGTTTCGGCATATCGACAAATTCGCCAAACTTAGTAACTTCAACAGACGACTTCTGTGAGACCAATAAAGACTTTTAAAATTTTCAAATTGAATTTTGAAGGTCCAGAACAGTACTTTCCGTTACGAGCTACGTAAACAAATATTTCCTGAATATTTTGTACGACCTCAAATATAGCATAAACCGTGATTTTTGCACTTTTAGGTTAAAATATTTCGAAAAGCTGACGTGCTGGGGCGATTCTGAGGCCAGCTTTGAATTCCGCGCATCAAAAAACTTCGGAAAAGAATGGCCTGGTTATTTTTACTGACGGTTATAAAATTTTGCATACCTGTGTCATTTGTATAGTTAAGACTAGCGTTGTCACTCGAATAACAATTATTCGATTAATCGAACGAACATAAAGAAAATTGGAACGAACAATTTAAAAATCACGATTTTCGAATAAATTTTTGGACTAATCGAATAAAACGAATAATTCACAAAAATACAAAATACAAAAATAATAAACTTTTTGTTTTGTTTGAAAATTGACTAATTTTGATAGAGTTTGTATAAAAATGGCAATGGACAAAATAAAACCAAAACTCTATTGAAGAAATAACTAAAACATTTCCATCCCTTAATTGTTTTCCAAGATAGTTATGGGCTCTCTAATAATAGGTAAATACATATGATTTCAAAGTGCTATCATTGAAATTTCAAAGTGCTATCATTAAAATATACCATGATTTTTGAATTCAAAAATTTTTTGATCGTGTATTCGAACAAAATAAAAACCCGAATAAATGACAACCCTAGTTAACACCTCAAATTATCATGTGCTGTTTACTGCGTTATTATATCCGGGGGTTTTCATCAGGTCTGTTTGCAGATCTTTTATTTTCTTGCCAAACATCTTGGGAAAAAAAGCGCCTGTCATAATCCACGAAAAATCTGGCCTAATTTATCGATAAATTGTAGTCGATAAAGAAAATTGAATAATAGGGATAATAATAGTGAATTTGCGAAATCTGGTATAAAATCGAGTTAAATCCAATTACAAATAGGCCTCGTTTACATTATAGAATTTGGCAGGCAAACTGGATTTTGTCAACAACAACATTTTGTAAAGAAAACAAAATAAAAAAATAACCTCAAACTGATTTTTTTTTTTTAAATTAATAGTTCACTGGCGGAAGACAAAATTAGCAGCGATTATGAAAAAAACAATGTTAATTTTGCTGAAAAAGTGTTTTTTTTATAGGGGATGAATTTTTGGAAGGACGATATTTGTTTTTGTTCTTCTGGTCACAATATCAGTAAAAAATGTCATTTTATTGGATTTAACACACGTTTTATTTAATTTTTTTAAATTAAATAATTTTTTTTATTTGTTTTCATTTTTTTCCCACACTGTGATGCCACATTTTGCAAAATTTCTTTCCCAAAATAGTGCAAAACACAGTGTTGTATCTCGACAACTTCATTTTGAACGTACTTTTAAACCGCATTGTCTGACAATCTAGCTATGAATTTGTACACACAAAGAATAAATTGTTTGGAAGTCCATTGTAATTAACAGAATTTATCATTATTCAATAATTTTAATTGTAAGTACTTAAAATTCACCACCAGAATAATCAAACTATATTGTAAACAGAAAATATATAAAATTAACCAAAACACAGTCACATCATTCAAACTATTGGTTTTCCTTATCAATATTAAAAAAAAATATTATCGTTTACATTACCTTTAATACCAACAACCAACCACTTTTCGGAGATTTTATCCCTTGAATAAAATATTTGCAGTTAAAATCGAATATTAGTTTCGCCTGCAAAAAAAAAAAAACAATCACTTTATCTAAAATATAAGTTTTTGTTACCAATTTTAAAATAATATAATTTTTTTATAGTTTTGGTAACTCTAACAAAATAGCAGCCAAATTTCTATTGTACATACAAATATATTTTTAGACAACTATTTAAATTTGAAACTGGAAAATATTCAAGGTTGAAATAAAAAAAACAAAAAAACATATTTAAATTGGGTTTAGGCTAGAGGTAAAGTACTTGCCTGACAAACGGAAGATCGCCGGTTCGACCAAGTTCGAGGCATATAATTTTTTATTAATAAAATAAATTTTGTTGAACGCATGTGAATCTATTTATAGAATATTATAGTCCATAAACAATAGAAGTTTGTAAATAAATGTCGGTTATTACAATAGTATTAAAATTTAATAATAGGGATAGTACGTGGAACCACAAAAATTCGGTTGGACAAAAATCCGGTTGGCTAAAAGTTCGGTTGCATTGTCCGAATGGTTGTCAGATATGGCAATTTTTAGCCAAACGTGGCGACTTCTCGCCAAACTTTCATTTTTTTAATAGGCAACGGTCGATTTTTATGGTAAATGTGTAATTTATTAATTTTAAAATTGTATAGATAATATGTAATGAATATATTTTATCTTAACACCAAAAACCAAAAAATATGTTTTACCAGTGACCGGAAGTTCTTGCAAATTGATGGCTTTTTCATTAAGTCTGACAACAGGGTAAACAAAATATCTTTGCGAATCAAAGAATTTGCTTTAAAATGACATCGATTTGTTAGTGCAAATTTTTCATATTGTGAAGAGGGCCCAAGCCGCTCAAGCCCTTTTAAGTGTTATCTTAAATTTTATATGCAAACCGGGATAAAGAGATACAGGTTTTAGTGGTTTGTTAAATGCACATTTTTCTATACAAATAATTAGAATTTTGTGTTCAAAATACAAAACGTGTGCAGAGAATAACTTTTAAATTTAATTAAAATTGTTTAAAAACATAAAAATAATTGACAAAAAATTTAAAGTGCATATTTTTTTTTTTGTTAATTTTTAGTAAATATTTTAAGAGTTTTCATGCGCCTAAAACAGTGTTTTTTAGTTCGTGAAGTTCCTGTCCCTGGTTATAACTTAATTTTCATTTATATGCATATTAAAATATGCTAAAATCTAAAACAATCTATAAATTTAGCTACAAATCTTTTAAATGTTTTGACATTACAATTTGCCCAAAGAAGTGATGACGGAAGACTGTGCGTTATAAAGTAGCTAGAAAAAAATCGGACTAAAAAAACAACTACAAAGATTAAAAAAAACTTAATAACAAGCTTCAATCCAACATTTAACATCGCGTGAATGATTTTGTTAATAATATGTATCTTTACTAAGAAATCTTGCAAAAAAAAGCACAAAATATAAGAAGAATAAAATCAAAAAATGCCTAAGGACTAAAAAAAAGCATTTGTTAAATAAAATTTAAAATTTTTTATATTCGCGTCATTCCAGAAATTTTTGATAAGTTCTTCGGATATGTGGCTACGGATAGCGTTGAAAATAAACACACTGTTATTCAACGTTCCTATAATAATTGTATTGTATGAAGTTTTTAAAAATTCGGTGCAGTTCGCTCTGAATAACGGCTCAAAATTCGGTATTTTGATAAGAACTGAGAGACCCAGCAAAACTATGGTAATAGGTGCGATAAAGTAATTTATTACCTTCTAATGTGTCCTCTTTACCTGTATCATGATTTTCCATCAAGAACTAATGAGTTACCGATAATTGAGTACTCATGGATTACCTTGTAATGATACCTTATTACATTTTACATTACTTTAAACATAAAATAATGACTTACCGGTCATCAATTACACAATGCATTAATTATAAACGTAACGTAATTATTAATATATATTTTTGTAAATCTATTTATAGAAACATTACTTTGTGATTTTTTGTAAGCATGAGGGTAAGGTGTATATTTGTGATATCACGAACGAAAACACGAAGCGCAACAAATCATCTACATTTTAAGCAATAACATATTATATGTATCGATAGCTCAGTTGGTTGCGTTCTTGTCTAACTAATTGTTAAATATCAGAGACCCCAGGTTCGAATCCCAGCATGACCACGTTATTTATTTAATAAAAAAAAGTTATTTAATTAAAAAAAATATCCGTAAAAAAAAATTTATGTATTATTTTTTATGAAAATCTATTTATAGATACACTACTTTTCTCCACCATGTAACCATATAAGTAACCAGTTACTTTACCCCCTACAAGGTAATGAGTCCACTCATTACTTTTAGGCTCATCGCCTGTAAAATTTATCAGTGAAGTAAAGTGTAAAGTAATGCATGGAGCCCTATTTACTATATTACTTTACCCATGATTTGGTAATGTGTGGTTTTGCTGGGGAGTTAACTTTTTAAGTTTTTATCCGATTTTTACAGTTCTTACATCATATGAAAGATTGGACCTTCTAATTTTAAATATTTTTCTAGATAATCATCCAGTCTTTGGAGAAAATTTGAAAAAATGCAAAAACGTAGTTCTTTCGCTCATATTTCAAAAACTACATTTTTGATTTTTCTTAAACAATTTTTAGTGATAGATCATATTATCTTGTACAACATATCCAACATTTAGAGTGGGTTCTCCATGGATTCGAAAAATATTTAGATTTTAGTACGAAATTTTCATATTATTTTCTCAAAAACATAAAATTTTCAATTTCGTAAGTTCGATATAATTTTTATTAAAAATAAAAATTATGTTTTTTCGACCTTTAATTGTGCAATGAAAATTAAAAAATTATTTAAGTTTCATTGCACAATTCAAGAGGACAAAAAACATAATTTTTATTTTTAATAAATATTATATCAAACTTGTAAAAAGACAAATTACGGTCTAGTTTACTTCGCCTTTACATGTTGTTTTTGAATAAAACAAAAACAAAGGAGAATAAAAACAAAATGCGTGTATTGTATATCTACCAAAGGTAGAGCTTGCGGATAACGAACAAGTTTTCAATATATTTTTGATCAATGGTAATAATTTTTAAACTAGAGCTCATAGTGGGAAATCTAGCTTATATGAATGTTTGATGTTTTGTATTGGATTGTCACTTCTTTCAAAAAGTGTTCTAATGATGTTCAACACATTCGTGAAAGTGGTCAATTAATAAATTTGAAAACAAAAACTCTATAGATTATTTGTTAGGACAATATCCTAATGAAGAAATATAGAGTGTGGCCTCGAACTTGAATAATTTTCATTTTCAATTTTGTTCAAAACTCACGAATTTTAAATATCGCAAAACTCGCGATCTATAGTCCAAGGTATGTTTTCTTTGCTGCTCTGAATCCGAATCTGTATTAAGAATTACTTAGTCATTAAGTTTTTGAAACGTTCTAACCTAGAAATGCAAAAACACGTTTTTTTTGTTATATTCGGAAATTTTCCACATCGCGAATATCTTCTCTTACTTAAAACTCGCTACGGATTCTTAAGCTACTAGTGGTAATTATCAAAATATTTTTGAGTCTATCAGATATCTCTATTTGGTTTAAGATACATTGTAATGATTTGGATTTCCATGTTATGAAAATTTGGATCGGAACTAACGCATTTTATATGGGCTTGTCATAGGGTGGAAGTTCTCTTTTATGATTCGCGCTGTAGTAAAGTCCCTACGTTAAGTTATAATATCACAAAAACTTGATGATTTGAAAGAATTCGGATTCAGTTCGCAATAGACCATTTTAAAAGTATACTCTAAATTATTGGTTTTGAATTTTGCGTAATTAAAAATTCGTTTTGAAGAAAGTTAAAAATTAAAATTTTTTTTAGAAAATAATATAAGAATTTTTTACTTGAATCTAAATATCTTTTGACCCCATGAAGAACTCACTCTAATTTTTGATATGTTATAATATGATATATTACCACAAATTCTTTAAGGAAAATCGAAGATGTAGTTTTTAAAATATTCGCGATTAAACTGCGTTTTTTACAGTTATATAAGTTTTTTGTTTTAATATACATCGAGATTATTTTTATGTTATTTTCAATTTATAACGAGCTTTCACCTCCATATATTTACAAAAATAAAGCAAATCAAACATATTAGCTAGGTTGATACTAGTATTTCGATTTCGAGTTTTTGTATTTTTGCAAACTTGTTGGAAAGAGACTGTATAGTTTTCTAGCAAGTATCTTAAACGAGAAGAAACTAAGAAAGTTAGAGAATTTTGTGTACTTTTATTAGTTTCATTTAAAATGTCGAACTTTGAGATCCGAAAGAACGCGTACTACAAAGAATTTCGAAAAACTTAATACAGCACATATATCAGACGCTGATAGAATTTTCTTTCATATTGTTAATTAATCGATTTATTTAAAACGGATTCATTGATTTAAGGAATAGTTTCATTAACTAAATGAAAATTCATTAATATTGTATATTTTTTTCTTATTATTTCATAGTTTCATAAAAAAAATTCATTGATCAATAAAAATTTGTTGAATTTTCTTCAATCAAAATTTTAACTTGTAATATGTAAACATAATTTGTTTAGTATTATTTTGTGATTATTTCATACACAGAGAGAATTCATTGAACGAGTTTTAATGAAATTTTTTCAATGAACTAATGAAATTTTCTTCACAATAGGAATGAAAATTTTCTTAAACTTTGGTTCGGGTAATTAATTAACATCACCGATTTTCTGTGGTTGGTTGATATATATATATATATGTATGTACAGCGCATACTTTAGGGACATGCCCAAAATTGTCACCGAAATATGCGGTGTATAGAAAAAATTGTCCTCATCTTAAACGCTAGATGTGTGAAAAGGCGCGAAAACTTTGGGGACAGTCCCCAAAGTAAGCAAATGTCCCTAAACTATGCGGGGGAACGAATAAATGTCTCTAGAGTATGCGCTGTGCATACATATATATATACATATATATACCTGATCAAACCTTGACTTTCTTGTGGGTGGTGGATTAGGATGTGTCAGAGGATAGGTTGAAAGTGGATGTGTCAGAGGATAGGTTGAAAGTGGAGGAGTGTTGAATACCAATTTCCTCACTTTCAATGAAATTAAAACACATCCTTTCCAAAAACGACTAAAATCAAATCGAAATTTTTTGGAATGTCCCATTCCGAAACTACTCTACTTGGTCATTGGATAAATAAAGGCAACAAAAATAAAATAAGAGAAAAAAACTAAACAAAGTGATAATTTTGAGATAAATTACAATACACATTTGTTCGATGTTGATTTAATAACAGGTCAGTAACAAGAGTTTAAGAATTTCTTGGGAGTTTTTTGTATACCTAAATTTTTTGCACATGCCAAAATAAAATAGATGAGATGAGTGTCTCGAACTTAAGACTATACAAAATTCAAGCTTAGATATTTAAACAATGATAAGATTTCTTTTTCTTTATACAACATAAAAATACTACATACGAGTGCAAAACCACAGCATATCTCCAATGAACAGTGGGTTGTTCTCGAAACCAAAACATATTGATTTATAACCGCCGAGCATTGACATGACAAAAATATAACTACTCAATGGTTCACGAATACATTCTGATAATAAAGTTTACGGAAGTTTTTTGGTCTGAAAATAGATTTTTCTTAAGAGTTTTGAGCTTTTAAATCTACCTTTTCAGATTTTATCGCTTAAAATCATGAATGGTAAGAGAAACGTTATTTTCTTTTATATCGGTAACGGTATTTTAGGGTTTAATAAATGTCAGTTATTACGGTAACGGTTTTTTTTTAGCGATTAAGTTATTTCGGTAATGGTATTTTAGCGGTAACAGTATATTAGTTATTTCGGTAACGATATTTTAAGAATAACGGGATTTCAGTTATTTCGGAACCGATTTTTATGTAACGTTATTTTAGTTATTTCAGTATCGGCAATTTAACAATAGCTATAATATAAAAGTTCACCGCACTGATATAACTTTGTGCATTGTATTAATGAAATCCATCATTAATACAATGAATTTTTCATTAAAAAGTCCCCAAAGAAAGTTTCATTGGATTAATGAAATATTTTCTTAAATATTTTCTTTATAATGGAAAAAAATATTTTGTCTCTGTTTCATATTTATTTAGATTTTTATATTTTACATGTTTGATATAATTTGTATTAAAAATAAAAATTATGTTTTTTCGACCTTTAGTTGTGCAATGAAAATAAAAATTGCCATACTCTATATATTTTAATTAGGATATTTTGGTCCGTGCAAGTAATCTATAGATTTTTGTTTTCAAATTTATTATTTGACCCTTTCAGGAATGTGTTGATAGATCTATTTCGGGAATTTTCTAGGTTCCCATCATCAGAACACGCTTTGAAAGAAGTGACAATCCCATGCAAAACATCAAACATTCATATAAACTAATTTTCTCACTAAATGAGAACTAATATATGATCTCGAAAAACATAAATTGAAAAGTGGTCAATTAATAAATTTGAAAACAAAAAATCTATAGACTATTTGTTAGGACAATATTCTAATAAAGAAATATTGAGTATGGCCTCGAACTTGAATAATCTTAATATATATTATGTTACTTTGCTGTTTCTTTCTGACATCGCCCTAACCGCGACTTGAACTCGCAGCCATCAACATGCAAACAGTACCGCGTTACCGATTTACCTAAATAACCAAAACAAAATGATGTGATTATTTAGACTATTGTATTCAAATTGCTTTATCCAATAGTTGAAGCGCCTCCTGTTGAAATTTGATGATACTAAATAATTTGTGTACAAAAAATTATAAAAAAAATTATTGCATATTTTAGGAATCAACCAAAACCATTTTATTAAGATTTCATTTACTTAATGAATTTTTCATTAAATTAATGAAAAGTATTCATTAATGAATCCCACTGAATGAAAGACATTCATTAAACGTACGAAATAAAATTTTATCAGTGCAATATTTTTAACACCATCATGACCGAATTCTAATCAGGAATTAGCTTATAATCCCCAGCAATATTTTTTAGAACAGATTACCTTTAAACCTGTTCTAGAACAAATTCTTTTGCCACCGGTTACATGGAACCAGTTCTATAACAGGTTCCTGGGAGTCGAAATGTAAGGTATCACTGTCCCAGAACCAGCTCTATAACTGGTTCTAGAACCGGTTCTAAAGCAACCTGTTCTTGTTTGTAGGTAAAGAACCTATTGCAAATAGGACATACTCCATATAAAAAGAACCAGTTCTAGAAAAGAAATTAGGACCTGTTATAATAGAGCATATGCTGTTCTGCAACCAGTTATTTGGATTTTACTATTTTACTGGGTCATACTTTGAAAAAACATAACTATATATATATAACTGTATTCAATTAAATCGGTGACAGTATTTTACGGATAACGCTATTTAAATTTTTCGATAACACTATTTTAGGTATAACGATTTTCAGTTGAAACGGTTTTGAATCGTTAACGGTATTTCAGCAGTATTGCCTGCCATCCCTGCTTGAAATGCCTTTTTCTAAACATTTCGCACTAGTTTCTTTTTAAAGGTACACTCATAAAAAAGTTAATTCAAAAGTCTCTTCAACAGGTTCCAACTCAAGTGAACTAATATTTTCTGTTGACATCGCTTACAACTGTTATTTAACTAAAGTTATCCGTTATCTTATTTTACCACATGAAAAAATTTCAGTTGTGCTTGAACCAATTTTTTCTTCTAATAATTAGTTCAATTTTTTAAATGATTAAGAGATTTTGTCTGTTAGTTGAGAAATGTTTTTTGTAATATTTGTTTTATTTTCCTCGTAAAAAAAGACTATGTATCTACTTGTGTGATTATGTGTGCGTGCATTTCTATAATTCTATAATGGTGTTTTATTTTTTTTACATAAAAACAACAGGCTCTTGTAGATAAAAACATGTTTATGCTTGTACAGTAATCAGAAACACAATGCCGAGAAGAAAGCATTACATCATTTTGCGGGCTAAAATATTTAATTTATAAATAAATATTAAATAATAGAATTAAAATAATAAGGTTAGTATTAAAATAAAAAATATATTTATATACAGTGGCCGACAAAAGTCTATGTACGCTCACAATTTTGGCCATTTCATGAGATCAAAGCGTTAAACAAAAAGTAATGAAGCAGTTTTGGTTGAAATCTATTTTTATAGATATAAAAAATATATTTAATGCAATGTAAACTTAAGAAATTATTTATGAAAAACATTAAAAAAGCATTGATGCATTGGCTTTTGTTATTGAATATTAACCGAAAAAGCCGTTATTTATTACTAATGGCAAAGCGCAGTTGTTTTTTTTTTTACTTGTTGTGTTAAATGTTTGCTTAAAATAGTATTTAGTTGAAGTTTATGCAGATTCAATTAATATTTAATTGTAGTAATGTCTTCTCGTAAAGAAATTTCAACTGATGTCCGAAATTTAGTTGTAAAGTGCCGAAATGAAGAAAATCTTTTGGTGAAATATCAAAGTTTTTAAATTTAAGTAAGTCTACAGTTCAAACAATATTTAGCTTTGAAAAACAATGGTACAGCTGAAAACAAACCGCGTAGTGGTCGCCCAAAAAACTAAGTCATAGAAACTTTAGATTCCTTTTAAAAGAAGTGGACAGAGATCCAAAAGTAAATGCCACAATATTGGCCCAAGACCTCGCAACAAGATCGAAAGTAATTGTACATCCACGAACCATACAAAGAACTTTAAATAATAATGGCTACCATAGCAGAACTCCTTGCAAAAAGCCTTTAATTAGCGACAAAAATCGAAAACTCGGATTGGAATTCGCCAAAAACCATATTGAAAAGGACATGGATATCTGGAAGAGAGCTTTTTTTTACTGAAGAGTCGAAATATAACATATTTGGAAGTGATGGTAGAGATAGAGTATGGCGAAAAAAAAAAAATACAGCAATGGATTCGAAGAACTTAGTGGCCACTGTTAAGCATGGTGGAGGCAGCGTGATGGTTTGGGGTGCTGTCGCTGCTTATGGAGGAGGAAAGTTAGTATTTATTGAGGGTAATATGGATCGTTATTTGTACAAATGCATTTTGGAACAAAATTTGAAACCATCGGTTGCCATTTTTAATCTTGGTCAGAGTTGGATTTTTCAGCAAGACAACGATTCAAAGCACACGACTCAAATTGTGAAAGATTGGCTGCTCCACCATGCCCCACGACAGCTGGACACACACACCACCTCAAAGCCCGGACTTAAATGTAATTAAGCACGTGTAGGAGATTCTAGAACGAAAAATCCGAAAAAAATCATATTACTAGTGCCCCAATGCTGAAAGAGAAGCTTTAATAAGAATGGCAAAACATTACGTCCGCACAGCTGTAAAATTTAGTTGCTTCGATGCCCAGATGATTACAGGCAGTGTTAGAAGCCCGTGGTGGCCCAACAAAATATTAATTTCAATGAAAAGTAATAACTTTTAATACTGGAATAAAGTTCTTTATGGTAGTGCACATATCGTATGTAGGCTTTTGTCAACCATTTGTTTTACTTTTTTAATGAATAAAAGTTTAAGTTTAAAACATATTAAGTTGTTTTTTTGTGAACTGTATCATTACTTTTGTTTATTATGGTTTCAAAACGTGGAAATAGGGGTGGAAATAGAGGCCGTACGTAGACTTTTGTCGGCCACTGTACAAATGTGAATATTATTAAATATTATTTGTCTTTCATCTGTTTAATATTTTCATACATGGCATTAACAAAGAAACAAACAGACAAGAATTTCAAATGTGTATCGGTTTTTTTTTTTGTACTTTAAACAAAAATGTTTTATACTTTAAACAAAAATTCTCCTAAATTTTTGTATATCAGCTAAATTTTTTACCTGTTGTTAACCAGCTAACATTTAACAGAAAACATGTGCTCATTTCAACTGATTTATTTTCATTTGAAAACTTTTCTGTCAAATTATTGTTATTTAACTAACTTTTTTACCTAAAAATTATGTCATCTAAATTTAGCAGATTTCATCGACTGGATTTTGTTTCTTTTTCTTTTGCTCGCAAATATTATTTGTATAATTCGTTTTTCTTGGATCCAATCTGTAGCGCAGAGTACTAAAGTTTTGTGAATCTAACTTAAATTTGTACTTTTTTTTTACGTTTTTTTATATTTCTAAATAAAGTTAATTTTTTTGATACTTTTTGAGCATGGTGTACATCTGTGCAACAACAATGTAAGTAGCCATTGCAAGCTTAAAATAAAGGTACACATGATTATCCCGGAGCAAACAATTAAATCAAGGAGCATTAACATTTAGCTTTGAGTCTAAGATTTCCTTCTATGATTTCCTTCAATATTTTTGGGAGGGATCTCATAAATGAACAAAACTTGTCTTAAGTCAAAAAGATCAAATCTTACCTTATAAAAATGCTAGTAAAGATATATATTACATGGTATATTGAAATGACAGCAACATCAATATTATATGCAGAGTTGCCACAAGTTGAATGTTAAAAAGTGCTAGATCGTTGCAAAAATAGAGCTAGAAAGTGCTAGATGAAGGAAAAAGCGACAGAAAAAATGCAAGATTTTTTTTTGCATATATCAGTAGAGAACTCTTTATGCTTTCGTTTGTAAAAGATCTTTAAGATCCCATTTCCTTAAAAATATAAGAATTTTTTTTTCGAAATGGGGAACCAAAAAATTCAATGTGGACTACATATGTACTTATATTTTTATGAAAATAAATTTAGAATATAATTATTAGAGTTCGTCTGAAAAGTGTAAAGTTTCTTTGTTTTTGTGATATCATCACTTTTTAAAATGTTTTGGCATCAATAACAAAAATTGCGTTATTTTTTTCAAAAAATTCCAACTCCTTCCAATGGCGCGGCGGCGGCCAAAAACGTTGCCGTCTTCCTACAGACCAAAAAGAGCTGCATTTATATGAAATTTTAATTTACCCTGATTATACACCAAAAATTATTTTAAAATCCCCGTTTTTAAACTGCATCTTTTACAAAATAGAGTGGTCGAAAAAAATCAATGTTTTCAAAAAATTTTTAAAGTATTTTTCTGTTACTCACAATCAAAAAGCATTTTTTGTACTTTATTGTAACCCAGTTAAAAATAATTAAGTTTTCGAAATGTTGTCTTTACTAATATACAATGTTTGTTTTTATTAACAACTTTTTAACAGGTCGCGATATATCAAAAAATTTTGGGGCATTTTTCTCAGCTCAAAATACTGTTTCACTGTGTGTGCTTAAAAAAAATATATTTTTATAATTTTTTACAAATTTTATACCTTAATAACTGTTTGGCGGTTCGCGATATGTAGCGTTATTATCAGTTGGTAATATATTTTCATTCTGAGTAATTAAAAAAATTATGTGTGAGATTTTATTCGTTCGGTTTGAGATCATGACAAATTTTTCTCTAAATTAACAGAAAAATTATAACTTTTATATGACAATTTACTTGACTATTAGAAAAAAACACAGAAAAAGTTATTAGACACTAGCATGAATGGAATGCATTTTCTGACCCACTACGGTCTTCATCAACATTCTTCGTGCCATTTAGTGTTAATCGTAAATATCATCTATTTAACTCACACGTTAAAGAAATTGGGTAACTTTAAATCCCACATTACTCTGTGTGTTGAGTTAGAATGAAATTTACCACAAACGATTTCTATTTATAGTGTGTTTGTTTTTTCTCTAGTCATTATCATAATTGCCAGTTTAACTTTCAGTTAAAACTTTAAATGGCAATTCTTTTCTCTAATGTCATCATATACATAAGCAAAGCATATCAACAAACATTAAAGATTTTTTTTTTTTTTTGTTAATACATCGAAATTTATTTTTAAAAAGTTTTTGAGAAAACTGAATTTTCCGTCCACTCTAGTGACTCAACGGTGCACTTAAAAACCAGCATAAAATGTTTTTTCAAGTATTTTTAGTGTAGAATCGAATTTTAGGTTCAAATTTAGGTTCAAATTTTTTTTTTTTTTTTTTTTTCTTGAATCTACTGAAACTCATGAATACTCACGAAACAACAATACCAACAACAGCACTATGTAATCTATTGCATCTTTACTACATTATATTTTTGTTTTTTGTATCAACTAAATTTATTTTATATTCAACTATTTATTATTCAATTTGCTATAACCGAAACTTTATCACATCAAAAATACCTGTCAAGTTTAATATTATCCTGAAAACATGCGTTACTGTTAGGGCCAATGTTTTATTTTTAACATATTATTATAATGCCAACTTTGAATAGTGTCAACAGTCATTCCAAAGACATAACTATGAACATGGTCAGAATACTGGCTAAACAAAAAAATGGTATTAATATTTGTCATATTAATGCACAAAGTTTGAATAATAAAATAGAAGAATTTAGATATATTTTTGAGAACTCTGGATTGGACGTTATATGTGTGTCTGAAACATGGCTGGACAGTAAAACTCCTGACAACCTAGTATCTCTTAATGGATATAAATGTTTTAGAGCTGATCGTATAACTCATGCTGGTGGAGTTGCCATTTTTGTAAAAAATAATATCAATTGTAAATTTTGTTGTAAGTTTGAGGATACTTCTTGTGAAGATGACAATGAAAAAGTTAATCGTAAGAAAAAAATTACCAAAAAGAAGAAAAAGTCCAAAAAAAAGAAAAAAAAACAAGTAGTTGAATATATTTTTGTTGAAATACATTCTGTAGGAAACAAAATGCTTGTTGGCTGCGTATATAGGCCTAATAAAAATATTGATCTTGTTTCGTTTATGTCAACTCTAGAGAGGATAACAATTTCGTTTAATGATATAGTGATATGCGGGGATTTTAATTCTAATTTACTCACAGAAACGTTACTCACTGATAGTATGTTAGCTCTTGGTCTTACACCAACTAATAATAATCTACCCACCCATTTTACGTCTACGAATAACTCACTTCTTGATATTATTTTTGTTGGTAAAACTTTATCCGTCTTACTTTATGATCAGATATCGGCTCCATGTTTCTCTAGACATGATCTAGTATTTATCTCATACGATTTTCAACTGAAAAAGAACAATAACACATCGTATACTTATCGTGATTTCAAGAATATTGACATTGATCTTTTACATGAGAACTTGTTGAGCATTAATTGGTATGATGTGTATAGCATGGCGTCAGTTGATTCACAATTGTCGTTCATCGAATCTAATGTATTAGATTTATATGATCTACATGTACCTCTGAGGACTAAACGCGTAATAAACAAGTCCAGACCCTGGTTCACACCAGCTATAAGAAAACTTATTGAAAAGAGAGACTTAGCTTTTTCACGTTGGAAGAAGTTTAAAACAACTGAGTTGCACAATGAATATCGTCAGTTTAGGAGAGATGTTAATAACCTAATTGTAAAAACTAAATCAGAATATTATTCCAAGCGTTTTTCTGATGCAGTAAATACAAAACAAACTTGGCAGGCAATCAAGGATATAGGTATTGGAAAGGATGAGAAAAACAATCAATTGTTTGTTGATGTGAATGAAATCAACAATGCCTTTACTAATATACCAATGGTTGATGCATATCCTAATTTCTACAACTTTGAAAATACTGAATTTTTTAATAATGCTAATTCGATTGCAACAGTTGCTACAGACAACATATTAACTAACATGTTTGAATTTGAGTGCGTTAATGAAACTGATGTTCTAAATTGCTTGTTGAGTATTAAGTCTAATGCTGTAGGTTTTGATAATATTCATCCTAAGTTTTTAAAGCTACTGATACCTCTTATTCTTCCATATATCACACATTTTCTTAACACTATTATTACAACTAGCTCTTTTCCGCGTAAATGGAAACACGCTAAAATTATTCCTGTTCCCAAATCCAGGTCTGAATTCAGACCAATTGCAATTCTTCCTTTTCTTTCAAAACTGCTAGAAAAACTACTGCATACTCAAATTAACTCGTATATCAAGAGACACAACTTATTATCTGACTACCAATCTGGATTCCGCTCTGAACACAGTTGTGTCACTGCTCTTTTGAATGTTTCCGAAGATATAAGGCAGCATGTTGATGAAGGGAATTTAGTTTTTCTAGTACTGCTTGACCATTCAAAGGCTTTTGACACTGTGGATCACAATATCTTAGTCAAAAAACTGAAAAATATGTTCAACTTTTCCACCACCTCAACAAAGTTGATATCATCATACCTATCTGGTCGAACACAATCTGTTTACAGTAACGAAAAAACGTCTGATGTTGCCTCAATTTTAAGAGGTGTTCCCCAGGGATCCATACTAGGACCACTACTTTTTTCACTTTATGCTAACGACCTTCCATCGCGACTTCAACACTGCAAGGTGCACATGTATGCTGATGACGTTCAGGTGTACCTGAGTAGCTCACAAAAATCTCTTGATGTATCACTCTGTAAACTTAACAGTGACCTTAGTAGAATACACCAATGGGCATTGGGAAACGGCCTATGTCTTAACCCTAAAAAATCTAAATGTATTCTGATACATAAACGATTATTTAAGGTATCTCGTGACTTTGATGTAAGACTAAATAATCAGAAAATTGATATTGTGTCATCTGTACGGAATTTAGGTATAATTTTCAATAATACCCTCACTTGGTCAAACCACATTAATAATATTGTCGGTAAAACATACAATATGCTACGTACTCTTTGGGCAACGCAATATTTTACTCCACCTAAAATCAAAATGCTATTAGCTAAAGCCTATCTGATGCCATCTTTGCTATATGGCTGCGAAATTTTTTCAAACTGCGATGCTGATAGCAAACGTAAATTAAATGTTCTTTTCAATAATATTGCTAGATATGTCTTTGGTCTAAGAAAATATGACCGTGTATCTGCGTATGCCCAACAGCTTTATGGAATGACGTTTGATAATCTCTTGAAACAAAAATGTTTAATAATGTTGCATAAGATTATTTATAATAAAACACCAAAGTACCTACATGAATACCTGCTTTTTAACACTTCACATCGAGGAAAACGGATAATTCCTATACTTTATCAAACACTTATGTCAGAGTGGCAGTTCTTTACAAGTGCTATACGTTTTTGGAATGCACTTCCACACAACATTCAAAGATGTAGAAACGCATTAAAATTTAAAAATGAATTACAAAATTTACTTGCGTAATTCAAGCAGACTTTAATGATTAATTTTAGTAAAATTTGACAGGTCTAAACTAAAATATCATAAAATATTTTGAATACCACTAAATAATTTTATTGTATTTTGTTTTATTTTCATTTCTTTGCAATCCGTATTACAAGTATTATTGTACTTTTTTATTTTTACTTCTGTATTTTGTAATTTTATTAATTTATTAACTTATCATTTTTAATACTTTATTTTAACTATTAATATTGTCAAATTTAAAAATATACAATCATTTTAAGTTCTATGCTGTAATTCATAAGATGTAATCTTGTAGCATAGAATATATCAAATAAATAAATTAAATTAAATTAAATATATTTAAATTTCATATAAATTATCCCATTTTTGCTCCGTAGTAAAAGGGACCCTAAATTAGCGTTTTTGACCCCGCGCGCCAGTGGAAAGAGTTGAAATTTAAAAAAAATAATAACGCAATTTTTTTAGTGATGCCAAATCCGATAAAAAAAGTTATGATATCCTAAATTAAAATTTTTGTGACGAACTCTTATAATTAAAGATCAAATATTAAAGGATATTTTAATTCTTAAAAGATCTTTTTTTTCAATAAAATTTAATTCCCTAAGACTTATTAATAAATTTGGTAACTTTTGAACATAAATTGATTTATTGACTGTAATCAGGGCAACCAGAAATATGCTGTATATTGTATATTTCTGTGCGTCATATTAAACATTTTTTAAATATTTATCCATTTCAGAACAATTGACAAATTTATTTTTCAATATTTTTCGCTTCCACTTTTGGTAAAAAATATGATTTGAGAATTGTTTTTGGAATTTTAAAAGCAAAAAAATTTTTTAGAGCCAAAAAAAAATTTCCCGTTATTTTAATTTCATGTTACTGAAAACATATTTTTTTTTATAAAGGGTCCGCGAAATAACTTTTTTTTTTGAACTCCTGGACCAATTGGACTTTGTATGACGTCATACCAAGGTCTTTATGCAAAATTCGTCTCAATGATGTCTCCGAAATGTTCAATTGTTGAGAACGACGGTGAATTGATGTTGATGGCGCTTCACGCACACTTTCTGCCACAGCAGCGGACCATATTATTTCAGCGGAAGGATAAAACTAATTATCTGTCAAATCAGACATGAGCTAAGTGTTACCATTCACGAAATAAGCACTAGTTGAAAAAAAACGTTTGATGGCGGACCCTTTATAAAAAAAATTTTGTTTTCTTTCGGAAGTTCAAGCCATTTCTGAATTTCATGTGTAAATATATACCGATTTCGGTGCAATTAATCGTTTATTTCATTTTTTGTAAGCTATTGAAATACATTTTGAGAAACTGACTCCAACTGTAGGTACTGAAAAATAAGTTTTTATTGGGGCATTTTTGAGGGCATAAAATATAGCTTCTAGAGTGCATTTCTGTTTGCCATGACAATACCGCAATCTGAACAAATTATTGCTTGAAGAAAGCAGTAAAAATTTAAAGTTATAACAGAAATTAAAAATATTATGCAGATAGAACTAAAATGTGGCAAAATTCACAAGTCTCACTTCAAACTAACATAATTTGTTTCAAAATTAAAAACTGCATGACTTACCTACTTTTGACACAGTGTTCCTTTTTTGAACCATTCGTTTTAATCAGCTATATTTGTTACTGGAAAAAGATAATTAAGTGATTTAAAAACAACCTCTTGACTACAGTCGTGAATAAAAAAGTTGGGATAATTTGTTATCCGGAGTTGGAAAATAATTACACTGCATGACATAGAAAAATTAACATATAAAGAATTTCATATCAAAACCGATATGCATTGAACCCGACCCTCTCAGATTTTGATGAAATTTTACATACGGCTACATTTTACCTATACAAATACAACCAAATTTTTAGGAATTGCATTTTTGGAAAGATGTGGGCGTGACAAGGTATCGAAATTTTTTAAAAATGACGATAATATGTACTTTAAAGCTGTGATTACTACGGAATGGCTGAACCGATTTCAAAGATCTTGGTATCATTAGAATGGCATTTATCTCGAAAACATACTCTGTAAATAATGCACTGTGAATATTGAAAATATATAGTATATGCCGCATATTGCAAATTTATTTTTTTTTTGTCAAAATATTTCCCATTAATTTCCGCTTTTTAAAGAATTAACACTTATTCAGGTCAATTGTTCATGAAGCGTTTATATTCGCTAAATTTAAAGTTTTGTGCAGTAAATATGAGCCATAAATATGAACACAGGTTTTGTTATTTAATTCCATCACAACAAAAGCAGATTGATTGCTTTAGAAAAGTTTTAAATGCAAAAAAACTAAATTCAAAACCTCCAAACTTTAAGGACATTTTTCTCAAAATCTGTAATATTGATCAAAAAATTACGTATACCATTGAAATCTGCATGTCTGAAATGTATATAACTGATGGTCAGATCTTTGTTAATTTTTAAAAACTTACATTTTATCCTCTTGTGTTATTAAAAGTAAAAAAAAACTTTTATTAGAACTTAAACCTAATTAATATTCCCCTTTAGGGATACGTATACGTAATTTTAATTAAAAATATAATAGCACTCATACGCCAAGTAGGTTCTAATTAAAACCTGTCTAAATAATAAGTAGAGTTAAACATTAAATCAGAGACGGCAGGCAATACCGCTAAAATACGGTTGCCGGTTGCCCTCCAACTGGCTATTGTTATCCCTAAAATAACGGTACCGAAATAATTTAAATATCCTGGTGAAAATGATAATATATGGTAATATATGAACATGTTTGAACAAGCATATATTCTTTCATATATCAGCATGTATGAAGATGTTTGTCATGTATGGAAGTATATATGGTTTCATATATGCAAACAAAAAGTTCTTAAATGGTAATGTATGATATCATGTTTTTAAATACATGCTAAATATTGTTCCAATATCATTGTGTAAATTCATATGCACTCTAATTAATTTTTGTTTAAATTTACCCAACTAATAAAAGGAAACTGTACTCCTACTATAAGTTGGGTAAATTTACTCTATGTGTGTAAACGAAAAAAAAAACACACATTACGTGTAGGTTAGGTTAGGTAAGGAAGGGTTATGTGCCCAGGGGCACAACTCCACTCGGAGACCAATACGGTCCATTGTGAATCGCTTCAGAGAAAAAACGGTGAGAAAGAATAGAAATAGACAGAAACATAAATTGAAAGATAGATATAAAGAAAGATAGAAAGAATATATACTCCCCAGAAACCAGCTCCTATCGTCCCCTTGCTAGAAACAGCCGTCCTAACTCCCTGACAAATCTCAGCAAATCTACTAGATTGTATCCAGCGACACACCCAAGTTCGTCGTGAAATCTGCAACCTAGGACAGTGGCACATTATATGCTCAACTGTCTCCAGTTCCTCAACGTCCTCGCACAAGCTGCAAAAATCCGGTATGTCCCTGTCCCATCTGCTTGTGAAAGCCCTGACAGAACAATGACCGGTCAGGAACCCCATAAGGGTCCTGAGTCCTTCCCTGTCCAGTCCCAAAAGAACCTTGGTTACCCCTGCGTCCAATGCGGGCCATAAGGCCCTAGACACCCTGCAGTCCATTCTGTCCCTCCATGATTGGTTAACGGTTTCGCGGAATCCCTTCCGTATAACCTCAAAGTAGTAACATAATGGGTGCTTTACCCCCCCCGTCCCTTACTGAAAAGTCCAGATTCGAACCCTCCCTCGCAAGTTAGTCCGCCAACTCATTGCCATCCACCTTGCAGAGTCCGGGTACCCAACACAGCCTCACTGTGAATGCCTCCATGAGCTCCCTCAAAGCACACCTACATCGTGCGACCAGGCGCGAGCCCACCGTGTAGTTTGTCAGTGCTTTGAGCGCTGCCTGACTGTCGACATAGATTGTCACCCTAGATCCCCCAACGATGTGGCCCAGTATCACTTCCGTCGCCCTCCACATTAAGTGTAAGTTGGTCAACAAAAAGTATGTAAATTTACTATACAAGTGGGTAAAATTTTAAGTAAATTTAGAAATAATTGCAAAAATTTTCTGAATTTTTGAGTAAAAACATGCTTTACCATTCTTTTACATGCTGTAAAATGCGTAAAAATACATTTTTTTAAGCGTAAAAACCCCCTAAAAATTCGTAAAAATGTGAGTTGTTGGTTAGTTCGGTTCAAGATCATGAAAAATTTTTCATATTAACAGAAAAATTATAATTTTATTTGTGATAATTTACTTTAATTAACAGAAAAAACAATTAGAAAAAAGTTATTTGACACCTGCATGAATGGAGTTAACTTTCTAGCCCGCAACGGCCTTCATCAACATTCTTCGTGCCTTAAAGTGTTAAATTGTAAACATCATCTATTTAACTCAACTAGTTAGGTTAAAAATGTGCCGTAACTTAGTTTTTGAGTATGACGAAATTTACTGCGAACTTATTTTCTATAAAGCTATGTTTAGTTGTTAATTATTACCACAGTTGCCAGTTCAACTAATTAAGTTGAAATTTGACTGGCAGTTATTTTCAAATGTCATCATATTCTATCCTTTACATTGTAAGTGAAGGAATATCAAACATTGAAGATTTTATTCGTTTTTCAACATATGTCTAGCATATATATTAAGCGAATTTTTGCACTGTACCTTGTGAGTGGTTAATAGTGAATTTTTATTGTTGATCTATATAACTTGTATGTGAGTTGTTGGTTAGTTCGGTTCAAGATCATGAAAAATTTTTCATATTAACAGAAAAATTATAATTTTATTTGTGATAATTTACTTTAATTAACAGAAAAAACAATTAGAAAAAAGTTATTTGACACCTGCATGAATGGAGTTAACTTTCTAGCCCGCAACGGCCTTCATCAACATTCTTCGTAATCTTGAACCGAACTAACCAACAACTCACATACAATTTATATAGATCAACAATAAAAATTCACTATTAAATTCGTAAACATAAATTTTTATATTCGGAAAAACCCCCCAAAAAATGCTTATGTAAGAAAGAAAAACAGATAAAAAAATGTATATAATTTCTGAAAATCTGACCGATCAAATGATGAAGTTTTCAAATACGCAAAGTCTAAAATTTATTCCGTTTTCACTCAAAACTTAAATAATGGATATTTTTTTATTAAAATACTACTTAAAAATTATATCGTCAGCGTTGCCATATGGCAATTTTGAAAAATGGTAAAAAACCACGACCTTTTCCAAAAAACTTTCAAAAATATATGAATATTTTTGAATAAATATTTGTTCCTAAAATTATGTAAAATTAAAATTTTTCAAATACCTTCTTTCGTCTAGGATTGACATGTCAAAGTTTAATTTTTGGCTAACAATATTTCCACTAAGAGTCGCTTTAAGGCAACAAAAAAAATACAAATATTTCTTAATAAAGCTTTTTTATATATATCAGGAAAGTTTGGTTGAACAATGTCCAGCGGATCCATGACGTGTCATTGGTGAGTTAATTTGTAAACACATAAAATTGACTGTACCTTTCGGTTACAAACTAAACTAAAATTTACTAAAACCTAAATTTTATATTAAAAACTGAAAATTAAACAAAATTGGTTTAGGTACACAAGTTTTTTTTTAGTTTGATAAATAAATTTGTAATTGAAATCTGAGAAAAAATAGTGAAAAATATATCTGTGGCAAAGAAATGCTCAAAAAAAATCAAATAATTTAAAAAAAACTACTAACTAACATCTAACAATTTATTTTATAAATTTTGAGTGCTAAATCATAAAAAATACTGCTAGATCCAGCATCCGTTATACTAAAATGGCAACCTTGATTATATGTATAATTTTGGGTGGACAGAATTTTATGAATTTCATTAAATTCTAGTTGGGGATTTGTTAAGAGATCTCTCAAAGATTTTTTTGTTCACACAAATGTAAATTATGGGAAGTATTTAAAATAAAATGCAAATGAACAGTAAGTTGTACAAGATCCATTGAACAAATTCCGAAATATCTTATGTCGATGCTAAAAAAAAACTACGATAGAGTTCGATAAGTGGCTCTTTAAGCTTTGATTCCAATACTCCATTTTAGTCGGATGTAAGTTAGACTTAATTAATAAAAACCACTCTATTTTTGAACTGTCCTATAAAGTCCTTGAAATAAATTGTAATCTACTTACTTCCTGCTTAAATATCTTAAAGCAATTAATATAATGTTTATATAAATAAAATTATCTACACTTAACGGAGTTTAACTAAACATAATATTCCAGCAAATCTTCCAACGTAGTGGGCATTTAATTAGTTTTTTTGCGGCTTTACTCTTTAGTTTTCTGTACATTTAGCTGCCATAAATTAATAATTCATTTTTTTTCCTTCTTCACTGACATTCTTTTCAGACATACAAAGCGTCGGTGCAGCCATCTTTCAAAAATAATGATTTTTTGTGTTGGAACGCCCCATGAAATGCATCAAAAAGTCAGCCAAGTGTATGTAATATAAGAATAAAAAAAAAAACAAACTAAATAACATGGCATTCATTTTTATTCCTTGACGTAAAGACTTGCAAAAGGTAAAAGAATTGTTTAATAACAGGCAAAAGACAATCAATTGTATGGCCAAGATGAGAAGTGAATTTTTTAAGCCAACCAACCAACAAAACTTGACCAACGAAAAGATGAGTTATTCGTTTGTGTTCATGTATGAATTCATTTACACATAAAACATTTAAACGGGCGTTTAACAAATGTACATCAAGTTGAAAATCATAAATCTGCCATTACTGGCAGTTGGATATTCTTGTTTTTGAATTACGAAGGCGGTTCTAAACTCAGCCGACTTGACGAATAGATGGCGGTTTGAAAAAAAAAATACTTTGGTAAAAAGAGATAACCTTATAAAACATATGTTTTAAGTTTCAAGGCGCCACGTTGTTTAGTAATTTTTTTTGAACCATCAAAAATATATGATCTCAGTGAATTTGTAAACATGGAAAAAATTGGTTACCTTTCTCAGTCAAACCAATATTAAAGCCGAGCTAGTTTCTACACTGGGGGATCTGTTTCTTTATTTTCGACTATAAAATATTTGGTGGCAGTTTTAAACGAGGCCGTATGAGCTGCCAAGACACACACAGTAGTAGTTGTCCATGCCAGAAAATCCACAAAATGGTATTGGATGATCGGCGGCTGAAATGATAGGCATTTCAAGTGCTATACATCGCATAATGGCCGAAAATTTGGAGATTAGGAAGCTGTGCGCAAGATGGGTGTCGCGTTTGCTCACATTAGAGCAAAAACAACGTCGTGAAGATGATTCAATAGAGTGTTTGGCGATGTTTCACCACAATAAAGCCGAGTTTTGCGTCGATTCTTAACCATGGATGAGACATGTGCCCATCACTTCATACCTGAGACAAAAGAACAGTCAAAACAGTGGACTGGAATGGGAGAATCGTGTCAAAAGAAGGCGAAGACAGTTCCCTCCGCAGGCAAGTTCATGGCGTCTGTTTTTATGGATACACGTGGGATAATTTAAATTGATTATCTTAAAAAAGTAAAAATAGTCAACGGCGTTTATTATGATAACATATTGCAGAGTTTAAGCGATGCAAGTGAGGAAAAAATGCCGCATTTGGCGAAAAATAAAGTGTTGTTTCATCAAGACAATGCACCAGTCCACACAACCAATATTGCGATGGCCAAACTAAATGAATTAACTTAGAGTTTTATTAGTTTTTTGTTTTATATACGTCGAGATTATTTTTATGTTATTTTTAATTTATAACGAGCTTCCAACTTTCGTATATTTATGATAAAGCGAATCAAACATATTAGCTAGGTTGATGCTAGTATTACGATCTGGCTAAAGATTTTATCAGAACCCGAAATTTTAGAAAAGTTAGAGCCTCCAGAATAGGCAGAACTTTAACAAAAAACCTATTAATCATTAATTTTGCTCCATTCCCTGTCTTCTTAGTAATCAAACACGTGGTTAGGGTCTTTTCCGAACAAGCATCATGACGTTACTAAACTTTGAAGAACAACAATGTTATATTTATATAAAAAGAATTTTTTATGTTATTTTCAATTAATAACGAGCTTCCAACCGCCGTTTATTTGCGAAAATAAAGCTACGTTGTTACTAGTATTTCGATCTGGCTGAAGATCTCCTCCAGAATAGGCAAAACTTTACCAGAAAACATATTAATTACCAATTTTGCTCCATTCTTGTCTTCTTCGTAATGAAACACGTGGCTAGGATCTTTTCCTAACAAGCATCATGACGTCATTAACCAAAAATGTTTTATTTATATACCAAACAATTTTTTTTTTGTAACGTTCGAATTGCTTCATCACGCAATTTATTTGCCAGATTTAGTTTTCTCGGACTATTTTCTATTTCCAAACTTGAAAAAATGGCTCGGTGGTAGACGATTTTCCAACAATGAAGAGGTGGAGTCTCCGGTTGATGGCTACTTTAAGGATCTAGGCAGTTCTTACTATAAACAGTATATCGAAGCTATTGAGTATCACTTGGGAAAAGTGTATCGAGCTAAAACTAGATTTCGTTGAAAAATAAACAAAACTTTCCTCAAATTGGTTGTGTGCTCTTTGTTAGGTCGGCTAATTTTGGGACTGCCCTCGTAGGTTGTAGTTGCAGTTTTAAGCTTCTTTATGTTGCTTATTTTGCGTTTGATAATGATCTTGATATGATTGGCATTTAAAGTTTGCAAGATTGTTTTAAAATATACCAGAGCTGGGTGTTGTTAGTAGTAACTTCATTTTGTGTAGTAACGGAAGTGATATTGAACTCAAGCAATAAAACTATATAATACATCTGCCACTTTAAATATAAAATAAAGTATAAAGTATCTACAGTGGTTTGATAGAAATATATGGTTGACCGATGTTAGTGCAATGATATTGCAATGGAGCAGAAAAAATTCAAACGGTAAGGAAGACTAAGAAAATCTTCAATTGGAGATAAAACGAAACGTCGGCCAATATTTTAGTGAAAAACTTAACAATCGGGGAGGGCACCCAGTATGTAAACCCAACTCGGGTACGATGAATCCAGATTTTGAAAATTATAGTTATCACCACTTATACTTTTTAATATTTTTTATACAAAAAATTGGTTATTTTGTTTCTGGAAAAGCTCTTTTAAGACCAAAGATTGTGTACATCTTTGGGAAACATTTTTATCATATTTATGAAAAACTTTATAAATATGTAAAAAAACTTCATTGATTTTTGTCCAATGTAACACCTCATAAATATGATGAAGCCGTTTCATAAAAGGGCAAGCTTCATTGATGACAGGCTTCTTCATATTTATGAAATGTTTCATAAATATAATGAAGTTTCATAACTTTTTATGAAATGATTTATAAATGAAAATTATTCAAGTTCGAGCCCATAATCTATATTTATTAGGATATTGTCCTAACAAATAATCTATAGATTTTTTTAGTTTTCAAATTTATTATTGAATGTGTTGATAGATATATTTTGGGAATTTTTTAGGTTCCCATTATCAGAACACGTTTTGAAAGCGGTAGCAATCAAATGCCAAACATCAAACATTCATATAAACTAGTTTACTCACTACATGAGAACTAATATATGAGCTCTAAGTTAAAGATTATCACTATTGATCAAAAAATAAATTGAAAACTTGTTCGTTATGTGCAAGCTCTACCTCTGGTGGATATTCAATACAAGTCTTTTGTTTTTTTCTTTTTTATAAATGTTATTAAAAATTTCATAAATAATATAAAGCAGTTTTACAAATTGTTATGAAAGTTTCATAAATTTTTATGAAATGTTTAATAAATATTATAAAACGTTTCATATTATATACAAACAATTCCATTTAAAATTAAAAACACTTCAAATACTATTTAAGTGGTGTTTCCGAATTTCAAATAATTTCTGGTAATTTTTGAGTTTTAAGAAATTTAAAGGCTGAAACAATATTGAATTATGTATCTTAAGTCAGATATTTGTACACTTGGAAAACAATGTATGTAAAGGTCACTGCAAATGTAGATAAGAACAAATGAAATTTCAGTTAAAAAAGGACGACATACACTTCAATAAATTCAAGTAACATTGTCATTTGTTTTTTACTGTTCAAGAAATTCACCACAATTGTCATCAAAATGAACCAAATATGCTGTGAAATAGAAGTAGACATTTATTTGTTTTATTTCTTTAAATAAAAAAAAAACTGTATGAAATTAATGTAAAATAATAATACAGAAATTTAATGTGGTTTGTTTTTTTTTTAAATAAACTAAAAATGTAGTCAAAAATTAAATATCTTCTTCCAATGATTTTTTTTTCACTTAAAAATAAAGATACTGTATTACAACTCGAATCAAATAAAGGGTCCGCCAAATAACTTTTTTTTTTGAAAATGCTATAAAAAAAAACTACTGAATATTTTCTCAAATTTCGTTTTTTATTTGAAAGTACAATCCTTCCGGTTAATAATGGAAAATAATTTCATTCAAATGGCTGCCTCGGCTGGCCATGCAGTAGCCTACACGATCGGTCCAATTTTTAAGCACATTATCGATTGTGTGCAGCTGTATTTCACCAATGGCTTCACGAATATTGTCCTTTAAAGCGTCAATTGTCTCTGACTTGTTGGCGTAACACTTATCTTTGACGGCACCCCAGAAATAATAGTCCAACGGTGTCAAATCGCAGCTCCGAGGTGGCCAAACGACATCAGCTCTGCGGCTGATAATGCGATCTTCAAAAACAGGTCGCAAAACATCGAGTGTAGCTTCGGCTGTGTGGTACGTAGCGCCGTCCTGTTGAAACCAAATGTTGCCAATATCCTCCTCTTCAATTTTAGTGAACAACGAACATACGGAGCTGACGGTGCTTCTCTTCTTCCAAAATCCGTACGCAATTTTCGCACACATTCTGCAACATTACCATGATTTTCAAAGTAATGTCGCAATATTTCCCAGCGTTGTTCAAGCGTATACACAACCATATTCGTTCAGCGGAAGGATAAAACTAATTATCTGTCAAATCAGACATGAGCTAAGTGTTACCATTCACGAAATAAGCACTAGTTGAAAAAAAAACGTTAGATGGCGGACCCTTTACAAATGTGTGCAGCAGAATTTGCCTGAGTGTATGAAATGAAAATTAAATTTTTTTAAATTTATATAATTGTATTTCCATATTTCAGTTTCATTTCCGTTTATGTTTCGGCCTTTAATTGTAAATAATATTTCCTAAATTTAAAATAAAAATTTCAATAAAATGCTAAAATTTGTTCACAAATTCTAAGAAACTTTTTTATGAAACAATGAAGACCTATGAAACGTTCGTCATAAATTTGTATGAAACTTGTTATCATATTCATGAAAACTTCATTAATATGATAAATATTTGATGACAAATTATTTATGAATCAATGAATATTATCAATATGATGCAACTTTTTCTCTGAGTGTAGCTTTTGAAACATTTGCGAAAAAAACTACGTTTTTGCAACTTTCTCTAAAGGTACAGTTTTCTTCTAAAATAAAAATTGGATAAAAACTTAAAAAGTTGGAGCAGTTTAAACTGGAGGTATTTCTCTCAGTTTTGATAAAAATATCGAAATTTGAGGAGCTATTCAACGCGAACTATACCGAACGTAGAAACGTTGAAATGGATGTGATTAGTTTCAACGATATCCATGGTCACATATCCGAAAGCTTTTGGAATGACTCGTAATGATTTTCTACACTAAGCATTTTTTTTATTTCCATAAATTGTTGTATGGTGTCATTCAAGTACACTTGAAGGACCTTTACAAGTTACTCGAAGTATGTGACTTTGGAACGATGCAAGGATAAGTAATCTAGAGCTAGAAAAAGGATTACCAGTTAAAATTTTCCTTTTGCTCACGTTTAGGCTTACCACGCTATTCACTACCTTAAACGGTTACTTTGGAATATCTGATCATTTAGTAAAATCTCCGAGAAAATTATATATTATTTATACCATAAGTTTTTTGTAACTTTATTTATTTCCTGAATGGCATGTAATCTAAAATAAATGGCATAGGGTAGAAGAGGGAGCTTTCGTTACTTTTTTTTAGAGCGCTGTCGTTACTCAACTAATAATTTTTTTGGAAAAATTTTTTTTTATCTAATACTTCACATATCTTAACTTTAATTTGTATATGTATTTTTTTAAGATTTCCAAAGTAACTCAAATCGGCTAAACTGCCCCACATATGGGGTAAATTCGCCAAGTTGATGTTGCAACTGTTCTGATGGAAAACTTATATTTTATAATAAATAATCATGAATATTGATATCAATAGCTGCAGTTCCAGCAAAGAAAATTAAAAAAGTTTATTTAAAATTTTTATTAGAAGTTTTCCTAATCAGACTTTCAAGGTCATGCAAAAAAAAGATTATTTAATTTTTCAATCCGACGATTCGTTGGGATTATTAAAACATCTTCAAGGATTTGATTTTATTGATTATTTTCTTTGAATTTGCTGAAAGAAAACAACGTCTGACCCGAAAAAAAAAGTGCGCCCCGGTAGGCTAGTTGGTAGCGTGCTGGCTTATCAGTGCGGGGGTCGTGGGTTCGATTCCCACCAGAGGCACTGGTCTGTTTTCGCTACAACGCGCTAAAGGCCATAGCAGCTAGTGCTCGGTTAGGGTAATAGTATATAATATGTAATTATATGATTATTAATTAATAAAATAAAAAAAATAAAAAAAAAAAAAAACGTCTGACCCGTACAACACATATAACCATGTAACGAATTTATATTACGTATACTTCTTTTCTGACGAAACTATCCCACCTGCTGGTCTGGCGTATGTATACCATGATTAGCCGCTCACATAATTTTATATATTTTAAACACTTTTTCGAAAAAAAAATCTGAAAACTTCGTATTAATATCATAAATTAATATAAACTCTTCGATAGCTTAAAGGGTAGTTTGTTGTACACGCAGATAAAAGTGGGGGAATATTATCGAAGTGCTTAGTAATTATACAAATTTCAAATTAGTTTCACAAATTTCTTATAAAATATATGAATTTTTTTAGAAATTGCTTACTTGGCTTGTATATATTTTACAAAAATGTGTAAATACTTTACTAGAACTTTGTAAAACTAACTTGAAACTTATATAGTTGTATACACACAAAAAACATGATTTTAAATGAATTTCAAGCCGTTGACAACATTTTCAACCTCGTTAATATCGTGAATCTAAACAAAACCAACAACAAAAATACATATGCTTTTTTTGTTGATTTTTCGTGCGATTTTGATACAATTCCACGTAATAGTTTATTTTACAAACTCTCGTGCCTTGGTATGTCTTCCAAAATAATAAGAATTCTACAGCACAAGTTACATATATAAATACTACCAAAACCCCAGACAAGTTCGACCAATTCTTAAACAGCATTGGTAGTGTTGTTGAACCATAAAATAATTATTGCATTGTCAGCATTTTCACTTTAATTTGATTTCGTAAATATTTTTTAATTTAATTTTGTTTAATCAACAGTCTAGTTTCAATTTTAATTAGTAAACAGTTTTATATTGATTTCCAAAATTTCACAATAACTTAAAATATTATTTTGCTGACAATACAACAATTACATACTTTTAAGAAGTTAGTTGATAAGAAAAATGAAATTGTAAATTTAGTCTTAATCTTGAAGCTCATAAATAAAGTTTTAACTTTTTTTTAAAACGCGATTTTTTCGAATCAAATATTTTATTGGCGCAGTCGGTAGGATTCATGTAAAATCGTGAATCCTGTGAAACGAACAAAATATAAATTAATAAAAATAAATTCTGCGAATCTTACGAGACCCTCCAGGATTATAAATAAAAATTATTGTGCAGTGAACACTAACAAAGTCAACACCACAAATCAAAAAAATTATTGTGCAGTGAACACTAACAAAGTCAACACCACAAATCAAAAAAAAAAAAAAAAAATTATTATTGTGCAGTGAAAACTAGTAAAGTCAACACCACAAACAAACAAAACAATAAGTGCAGTGAAAGCTAATACAGCCAACACCACGAAAACAACCTAAAAAGCAAAATTCGAAAAAATCAAAGACAACAAGCGTTTGACAAAAGAAGGATGGCGCAAGATCAAGCTCAAATACCCACAGTGGAATTGGTGGAGGAACTAGCCAGAAGAGAACGGCAACTAGAACATTTGCAGAATGCGTATTTGGAACTCCAAAACAATCAAGTATCTAACACTCAGAATACGAATACCATATTCAAAAATGTATCCCATTTACCGGTATTTACTGGAGCAAACGAAATCACCATAAATTCCTTTATAAGTAGTTCAGAATACCTTCTCTCAACAATCAGCAGCGAGGACTTAAAAAGGGAAGCCATAAAAGCTATTTTCTATCGAAACATTCAAGGAGAAGCGAAGAATACAGTGATAAACATTCAGCAGCCGGACAACTGGGAGTTAATAAAGAAGGTCCTGAAATTAAGATACCGACCAGATACGGAGCCACACCACATATACAAACGAATAAACAACTTAAGGGTAAATAATGTAAGTGAATTAGCAATAGAAATCCAAAATATTAAATATAAGGCAGACGAATTAATTGCCTACTATCGTGGTGACCATTGTATAGATTTGACTGACATAGATAGCTTACTAGTTAACACGACTAAGGAAATGACTCAGGGAATATTACTAGACAAAATATACGACGAACGGGAATTAGGGAATATTATGGACATAATGACAAGAAGAAGGTTTGAAGATAGTTGTATTCGACCAGAATATAGAAAATCTAAAATTAGAGAGGACATACCAGTTAGACAAAATCGGACACAGAATGGACACAACTATAATCAACGGACGAATTATAATGGTAACTTTAATCAGAGATATAATCAACAAAATTACCTTGAACGGAATAATTATAGACAGAACTATAGAACAGACCGGGATAACTTTAATAACAATAACGTTAATAATCTTGATAATAATATTAATAGAAATTTTAATAACTCAGAAAGATATAGAATTCAAAATAATAGGGATAATAATATTAATAGAAATTTTAATAACTCAGAAAGATATAGAATTCAAAATAATAGGGATAATAATGTGTTGGGTAATTTTCAGAAGTTCGCTCAGGTAGGAAACCCTAGGCCAAATTCCGGCCAATATCGCTGGAATCAACCTAGGCAAGACCAAATCGAACATATGGAAGTAGATAATGTAGAAATAAATCATAATAAATTTTATAATCGGGGAGATTTCCAGAGAACCGCCCAGGCGGGAAACCCAAGGCCAAATTTCAGCCCATCCAGCTGGAATCAACCTTGGCAGGGCCAAAACGGGTCTGTGGAACAGGGCAGTAGGGAAATAGATAGAGATCAGTTGGCAGGACACTCTGAGCCAAACTTATGTCAGTGTAATGTAGGTCAACTCAGACAAAGCCAGGATCAGTTTTTTCGGGAACCCCATCGGACTGTCTACCCACAATAGAAATAACAATTAATAGAAGAAAATACATTGCATTAATAGATACAGGAGCAAAAATAAGTTTAATTGATAAGAATATAAATGATTTTAGAAGAATTTTATTAAGGGAACCAATTGAGTTTAGTACAATAACCGGAAGAGATGTTATTAGATATGAGGTGCTAACCAATGCACCTAATGAATTTAATTTGCCTATCGATTCAAAGGTTAGATGGAAATTGACTGAATTAAAGGGAAGAAAGTATAGTTTTATAATCGGATATGACTTGATGAACTGTTTTAATACTATAATAAATTTAATAGATGAATATATATCATTTAATGGGAAAATTAGCAGATTTTTAGTAAACCCATATAGGGACATTGAAATTTGTACACTGGAAGGAATTAATTTCGAATGGGATAGGATTCAGTTGGATCATTTAAATGTAGAAGAACATAGGGAAATAACGAACATTTTGAAAAGATTTAAGAATTTATTTTTTAAAGAGGGCGATCAGTTGACAAGTACTACGGACATAAAACATGAAATTAGAACGACAACGAATGAACAAATAAATTCTAGATTGTACAGATACCCACCACAACACGAGGAAGAGGTACGACGACAGATAAAGGAAATGGAAGAGCAGGGAATAATTAGAAAAAGTAACTCCAGGTATTCGAGTCCTTTGATAGTAGTACCCAAAAAGGTAGACAATTCAGGGCAGAAAAAATATAGAATTGTAGTGGACTACAGAAAACTCAACGAGGTAACAATAGATGATAAATTCCCTCTTCCGAATATAGATTCAATTTTAGACAAGCTAGGACGGGCTCAGTATTTTACGACAATAGATTTAGCTAAGGGATATCATCAAATATTAATTGAGGAACAAGATAGGGAAAAAACAGCTTTTGTAACACCACAGGGACTTTACGAATTCATACGAATGCCATTCGGACTGAAGAACGCACCGGCGACCTTTCAGAGATTAATGAACGAGACACTACGGGATTACATTAATAAGACTTGCGTTGTATACCTTGACGATATTCTCATTTTTAGTACTTCACTAAAAGAACATGTGAGAGCCATAACGGACATATTTAACGTACTGGAACGGACGAACTTAAAAATACAAATTGACAAATGCAATTTTATGAAGAAGGAGACTCAGTTTTTGGGTCACATTCTAACAAGTGAGGGACTTAAGCCAAATCCAGAGAAAATCAAAGTTATTAAAGAATTAGAGATTCCCAGAACTGAAAGACAGATAAAAAGTTTTTTAGGGCTAACGGGTTATTACAGAAAATTTGTAAGGGACTATGCAAAAGTAGCCCAACCGATAACAAAATATTTAAAAAAGGGTGTAAAGATAAATATTAAAGACCCAACGTACATAGAAGCATTCGAAAAATTGAAAACCTTAATTATATCACATCCAATTCTTAGATATCCAAACTTCGAAAAGAAATTCACTTTAACCACAGATGCGTCTAACTACGCAATTGGTGCTGTCTTATCACAAGAAGGGCATCCAATATGTTTTGCATCAAGAACATTGAATAACCACGAAAGGAACTATTCGGCAACGGATAAAGAATTTTTAGCGATATTATGGAGTGTGAATTATTTGCGACCATATCTTTATGGGAGAAAGTTTAGAATTCTAACGGACCATCAACCAATTAAGTTTTTACACTCGAAATATAAAGGAAAAGATATGTCTCCGAGACATCAAAGATGGCTTCTAAAACTAGGAGAATATGATTTTGAAATAGAGTACATAAAAGGAAAGGAAAACAGAGTAGCAGACTTCTTAAGTAGAATAGAAAACGTTAATGAAGAAAAGGTTAAGGAAAATTTAGATAGTGAATCAGATTCTAATATAATAAACAATATAGAAGATGATAATGCATCTTTGGTAACAGTTCATTCAGCAGAGGAAAACCTACATGATCATTTTTATATAAAAGAAGAAATAGTCAATAAATATAGAACACAAATTATATTAACAAATAACAAGGTTGAAGAAATGAAAATTTTACATGGTAAAAGAATTATTTTTATAGCAGAGGCAGATTTTAATGGAATGGGAGAAATATTTAGAAAATATATTAACAAAGGGAAAATTGGTATATTTTCAGAATTATCCGAACATAACTATAATAAGGTTCAGGAAAAATTAATAGAAATGTTCTCCAATGACAAACAAATAGAATTTATAAAATGCACTATGCGAGCACAAGATATAGAAACTGAGGTAGAGGCAGTTAAACAGATATCTCTTTACCATGTTAGAGAAAGTATGCACTCAGGCATAATTGAAACATATAACCAGATTAAATGTAAAATATACTATCCAAAGCTAATGGAATTAATTCAGATAGTCATTAATCAGTGTGAAATATGCCAGGAAGTAAAGTATGATAGGAAACCAATTAAGCCGAAATTTTCAATTACGGAAATACCTTCGGGAAAGAACGAAATTATTCATATAGACACTTATGTAATTAAAGGAAATCATTTTTTAACAGTAATAGATAAATTTTCCAAATTTGGAGCAGCTTACTCACTCAACGATAGAAATCATGTAACAATTATCGAACATTTAGAGGATCATTTTGCTAAAATAGGAAAACCCAGAAAGATAGTGGCAGACAATGAATTTAAGGCTATCAGAATAAAAGAGTTTTTAGAGAGGGAAAATGTTGAATTACATCTAACTAAACCTAATAGTCACACCGGTAACGCGGACATAGAACGTTTGCATAACACAATTGCCGAAAAGTTTAGAATATTGTATAAAACAGATAAGGAAACCCCGACGAAACAATTGATTCAGAAAGCAATTCGAAATTATAATGAACGCTATCATTCGAGCATTAAATGTAAACCTAGCGAGGTTCATTTGGGGAAAATTTACGATGATACAGTTAGAAAGAATCTAGAAGACAACAAGAGAAAAGTAATAGATAAATTGAATAAACATAGAGAAGATTATACGGAAAACAGAGAGGAGGGATTTGTTAGAAATTATAAGGCTGTTAGACATAAAGAACAACCAAAATACAGAAAATCTAAACTAGACGGAATACATAATTGTAATATCAAACGACCTTTAAAATTTTCAGATATGGACAATACTGATATCGACATTGATAGTTGTACCGATAATTAATATTTTGTATTAAAATACCTAAAACATTTGAAATAGTAAAACTAAGATCAATTGTAAAAAAAAAAAAAAAAAAAATAATGAAAGTAATGAAATAGATTATAATATTGAAAAAAATTTAAATTCGGAAAAAAAAAAATTTACAAATTTGAAGAAAACAAGCATTTAAAAGATTTGAAAATAAGCACACATTGCATAATTAAAAACGATTGCAAACTGATAAAATATAAAGATTTTGAAATATTAGAATTAAATATAGACACAATCATAATTAAAAACGCAAAAAACATTAATATCAATCAAACTTGCAATTCTGAAAGAACTATCTTAAATGGAAATTATGTAATAAATTATAATAATTGTTCAATTAGAATAAAAGATTACTATTTCTCAAATATTGTGGAAAATATAGAACAGAAACCAATATTTAACAGTATTGAAATATTAAAAAATTTTACCAATAAAATAACATTTGAACAAATTGAACTTGAACATCAATCTAACGTAAAGAATATTAAAGATTTAAAATACCATAGAAAAATAACATACAGCATTAACATTTTAATTATAATTGTAATAATTATTATCATTAATATAATTTTTATTAAATATAAATATATAACTGTAAAATTAAATAAAAGAATTCAGGAGAATTCTAATCTAAAGGGGGGAGTAGTTACATATATAAATACTACCAAAACCCCAGACAAGTTCGACCAATTCTTAAACAGCATTGGTAGTGTTGTTGAACCATAAAATAATTATTGCATTGTCAGCATTTTCACTTTAATTTGATTTCGTAAATATTTTTTAATTTAATTTTGTTTAATCAACAGTCTAGTTTCAATTTTAATTAGTAAACAGTTTTATATTGATTTCCAAAATTTCACAATAACTTAAAATATTATTTTGCTGACAATACAACAATTACATACTTTTAAGAAGTTAGTTGATAAGAAAAATGAAATTGTAAATTTAGTCTTAATCTTGAAGCTCATAAATAAAGTTTTAACTTTTTTTTAAAACGCGATTTTTTCGAATCAAATATTTTATTCACATGTATGAAAATAAGGAAAGTTTTATCTGGGATGGAAACTCCTATTCAGATTCCTTTGCAGTCGAAATTGGTGTAAAGCAGGGTTGTATATTAAGCCCTCTATTATTCTCATTGTATGTTAATGATTTAGCAGATGAGCTACCTGGAGGAGTAAATGTTGCTGACGTTAATGTTAAAATACTGCTTTACGCCGACGACATTGTTATTTTAGCTGATTCTCCAACAGATTTGCAAAAAATGATTGATTGCTTATGCAATTATTGTTCAAAGTGGTGCTTGAAACCTAATTTAGATAAATCTAAAATAGTGGTATTTCGTTCCGGCACACGAATTTCGTCAAATTTAAACTGGGTTTTTGGTGGCGATAATATTGAAATTGTAAATAGCTATAAATATCTTGGAGTAGACATTACATACAATCTTTCCTTTAAAATACACTTAAAAAACAAATTGGCTGCCTCAAAATTGGCGATAAACTCTACTTGGTCAAAATATATAAACAATCCGCAGATATCACAGAATAATAAGCTTAAAATATTCCAAGCAGCTTCCAGATCTATTATGTTATATGCTGCGCAAGTATGGATCTATATAAAATATGATGAGGTTGAAAACTATTTAGATTTTTCATAAAAAGATGCTATACCTGCCAAACACAACACCTAATTACATGCTGTATTTAGAAATAAACCTAGAGTCACTATACGTATCTACCTTAAGATTTCACCTTTGCTACATCAATAAAGTGTTAAATATGAATCCTCACAGATTACCTCGTATTTTAGCATTAAAAATCATGGAACAAAACATATACTGGGCTAAGGAATGGGAAAACCTTTGTCAGAATATACAATTTACTCCTGATGACTCAATATTACCATTAAGCAAACAGTGGAAACATATATTAAGCCAACTAAAAATCAGTGAACGTAATGATTATATACTATATGCTACAAGTTCACAGTTTCATGATCTCTATGCAAAACTGGATTACTTACAACATTTCATCATTATACACTTCAAACTTTTCTCCACGTACAGTCAGTTTGATAATAAGTGCTAGGGGTGGCTTATTAGACCTAAATGCAAGATGTTTCAGTAATAACACTGTTGTAATTTGTACATTTTGCAATTTAGATGCTTCGGAAAACACATTTCACTTCATAGGTGTTTGCCCAATATACAAAGAATTTAGAATACAATATTTTGGTAAAACCATACTAAATTTAGATGAAGTTATATGTATACTAAATGGCTTAAACTTTTTCTCCCTGTATAAATACATTGAAGTTTGTTTAAAATATAGAAGGTTTATTTTAAATGAATTTGCTTTTTAATTTTCCATGAAAATTTTAGTTTTAAATTATCATGTATTTTTTATTAAAAATTATATAAAATCAATAATATGTGAATGCACTTTACTTGCCTAGAATAGTGTCAATCTGGCTTACAACAATTATGTTATGCCAAATATAGATTTAGATATTAATCTTATTGTAAATGAATTAAATATGTACATACAAAAAAATCTATTAATAAATAATAATAATAATAAATATAAACAAAAAAAATTTCATACTATTTATAAATATTTTATGAAAAATTTGAAAATGTACTAATTTAGGAATTTTTTCATAACATTTATGAACAGTTCATAAAAAATACTGAGAAAGTTTGTGTCTCGTAAATTATGACAAGGTTCTTAAAATATGTGTAGAAACACTTAATATTTATGAAAAAGTACTTCAAACATATGCCAATGTACAAAATCCTAATATAATACTGGGAATTTTATGTACCCTTTCATAAATGCTAGGGAAACTAGGAACACTTCAAAAATATTAAGTAAATTTTATAAATAGTATGAACCTTTAAAAATATGAACTTTTTTATAAAAAATTATGAGTTTTTTTTTTGTGTGTAATTACTAAGCACTTCGATACTATTCCAACACTTTTTTCTGCGTGTAATACACGAAATAAAAAAGTTATACCAAATATACTGCATGTTATTTTTTTTTTTTGCTAACCCAAAAACCACAAACACATGTCCATACTCGACCTCAAGTGAAGTACAAGCGTAAAATTTAGTGACATGAAAGATGCTCAATAACTGCACAAATAATGAGAAGGAACATTTTAATAACTCTGTGCCCCAGTGGCGAAACCTCCCCCTTCTACCCTACATTAGTTCCCAATCAACCAGCATATAACGAAGACTCCATTAACATTGCACCTTGATGAAATTTAAACATTAAACCCAACACAATTTTGATTTATATGATTCAATCTTAAATATTTTGTATAATAAACTACATTTAATGGTAAATATTTCATATCAGACAAAACAATATTTTTTTTTCAACACACAGGCAACATAATGCTAGGACATACCATTTACTGAGCAACATGTTGCAATTGCCACATATAAAATTGGAATGAATTTGGAAACAGTGCAGAAGAGTTGGTGGTAAATGATGGACGAATGCGAACTGCTTTATAATTATGCGATTTGTTATATGAGATTTTTAAGACATGATTGTAAATGTGAATCATTTTAAAAGATTATATGAGGAAATTCAAACATTTTCGACATTGAGGCAAAATATTTTCCAAAACAAATCTTTTTTTGACTTTAGTAACCTAACACTTGGTACAAAATATGTAAAAATTAGCCAAATAAGAAAAACTCATATGAAACAAGGATTTTTTTTGTAAAGCCTTTTAATTTTACACCCGCAATTGTAGTTTTATTTTTCATTTTCAATAAACTCAGCATTTTGAGAAATGTTAAAATGTGCAGTCGACTTAATACAGAAAGACGTTGCGATATAACGAATGGGCCTGACTATATATCATTCGTTATATCAGGCTTTGACTGTATTTGGTAATGGTAAGTATTTACAATTGTCATTACAAATCTCACGCGCAAAATAATGACATCATTACTCACCACCTTGCGAAACTGAGAAAAATATGTGCTCACCATTATGGACAAAACTAATGAGCCTAAACATAAATTTTCAATAAAACAAAATTAAATAAATACTTTTTTTTTGGTGAACATTTTTTTTTAATAATATGTGAACACACGGTATTCGAACCGCTCTACTAAGGAGCTTAAATATATGGAGTCACAGACTTCATTAAACAAGACATCCTACAGGACATCAAACACAATATTCTGTCAGACAGGATATCATTCCTCGGTGAAAACAGTGGAACGAAAAAAACTCAAAGTAAAATAAAATTTTTATTTCATACATTATTTACATTATTTTCATTTTTACACTATTTACATTACATAATTTATATTGTTTTCATTGTTAACATTATTTACCTTACATACTTTAAATTGCTTACATTATTTGCATAGTATACTTTACATTGTTTACACTACATTCTTTACATAACTCACATACTTCCAATTTTATAAACTTTAATTTATTTTCATTACACAGTAAAAACCTGGCTACTAGCGAGGATATCTCAACGCGAGCGTGGATTCTCGCCTGTAGGATGTCTTGTTTGATGAATTTTGTGGCTCCTTGTAATTCATTTTCTTGGCTCTACCATCTGAGCTATCTCGATATATTATACTTGATAGATAAAAGCATAAATGACTTAAAAAATATAAAATCAGATTTTCAAAAAATTTTGAGATCTTATGGGTAACGCATAATTTTTTGCATTAAAATAATGGGTAAGTTTCAAGTAATTTTTTTTAATTTGTCAGTTTTTAGGCAAAGACTTTTGAACGTGAAACCCTACACTCTTAAAAATTGTTGTAAATTTACTACTATAAATTGAGTAAAGTTTTATGTAATACTACGCAATTTCTGTAAATTTAAACACAAAATGAGTAATACTAATTTGCCCCCACTTTTATATTCAATAATACACACTTACACTAGTTTTGCATATTATGTGTTTACAATTAAACAAATTATGTCTAAAATTAGTGTTATTTTGTTAAATAATATTTTTACGCTCAAAGTTTATAAATATACAAACTTCTAATAGTAATACATATTTTGGCATTTTTAAATTGAAAAATATAAATCTAAATAAATATAAATCTAAAAAATCTAATAGTAAAGAATTTGTAGGAATTTTTGTGAATTAGTAAATAAATTCAAATGTATAAATGTAATATTTGTGACAGTAAATTCAAAAACTTAGTAATGTACCAAAAAAGAATTTCCAAGTGTTTGCAGCCAAATTGTGGAATATTTTTTTTAAATATAATATGTATGTATATGTACAGAGCTTTAAAGACTTCAATCCTTAATTCGAGTAATGAATTCTAATTGACTATGGAATCTCTAATCATTATTTTGCAAATCGAATGAATACTCAATTGGACTCATTTGATTTTATTTCTGGAGACTTCAATAATTTTTCATCATTCGATAAATTCAATTCAATCGATGAATTCAACGGTTCGGAATCAAGTAAGTTTTACTCAATCGATTTAAAAAATCGCTGAATTCAATCAAAATATAATTCAATATTCGATGCTGTGTATACAACATTTTTGTATATTTTTCATCTTTACCGCTAGGTAAATATACGCATTTTTGGGGGGTTTTTACGCATATAAATATGTATTTTTATTCATTTTATCCGTATATTTACGCGAAAATTCGTAAAAATTACTCATTTATTTCTAAATTTAATTACATTTTTACTCACTTGCATAGTAAATTTACACATTTTTTGTTCACCAACTTACACGTAATATGTGTATTTTTTCCATTTACCGACATATAGTAAATTTATTCAACTTAGATTAGGAGTACAGTTTCCTACTATAAGTTGGGTAAATTTCAACTGAAATTAATTAGAGTGTAGTTTTCAAGAAGAGTCTATATAACCCTGCCGATCATTTCCCTCAGTTAAAAAACCTTAAGAAATAAGAGGCATTTACAGTTAGTTTCAACAGGTGTCGACAATATTTGAAATGGCTCATATGTATGTAGAAGTCGACGGAACAGATACGAGAGAAGAGTGTAGATTTGAGTTAAAAGTAGACACAGCCTTAAGGAAGACAAACGTACAAACGGATGGACGATCAGACATTCGAAATGAATATGATTTAAAATCCGATTTCAAAACTGGCATTTCAAAACGATTTATATGTATAGAAAAGACATATGGACATTTAAGCACACCATCATCCAAGGGGTAAACGCAGAATCGCATGCTGATCTTTTTTGATTGCAAAATGAATTCATAGTACAAAATAAATGTATGATCACCATGATGATGTTGTTGTTGCTGTAACTGCTTTTTGTCTGTAGCTTGATGATGCTGCCACTGCTAGCGATGCTGCTGAAGATCAGCGGTATGTAGTGGTGGTGGAATATGTTAGGTTTGAGTATTCAAATGGCTGCGGGTGCTTAAAGTTGGCACCATATCTTTTTTGCACTCACTCATACAATTTTATTCTGTTTCTTCTGGTATGTTTGAAGCGTCAATCTGTCAGACACATTCTTGACTGTTTTTGTGTTTTATTTTTTGTTGTTGTTGTAAAAGCTAAGTTAATCATGAATTTGGTTGCATGTTCAAGTGATGAAGATGATCATCCTGTTTTTCTTACGCATTTGGGAGGTTTCTTCTTCTGCTGTTTTGGATCTTCTTCTTCTTGATCTTCTACGTTTTGCTGTTGTGGTGATTTTTCATCTTAACAAAATGCCGTTCATCAATTTATGAGCCCTGCAGCAGCTTCCCTATTGAGGATTTGTTCACTTGTCTGTTGGAGTGCTGAACGCAGCTGAGGGCGCGCATGTGCATAAATTTGATTATTTTAGTATGGCGATGTTTTTTTTTTTTTTGCATTGGCCTTGCAATTTGATGTAAACATTCAACTGGCTTTTGGTGGTTCATCACAGCTTCGCTTAGTGACCATTGAGTATGAAAATTGATCCGAAGAGTTTGGTTTTTGTGTTTTATTTAGTTGGTAGGTCTTGTACATAAATCACTAAAGTTTCTTGACGTAGCCTGCCTATCTTCCGTTTCTGTGTTTTTTTTTTTTTTGTTTTTTGCTTGATATGTTCCTTATTAAGAATGTAGATTGCAGTTGGCAAACTAATGGCACTAGGAAATGTTTTCGAACAAGAACTACCGGATCTAGAAAATTATGTATCCTCCGGAGTAGAAACCCACTAGGAGTAGATTTTTCAAAATTACTCCTGGGAGGATCACAAATTGGGAAACTTTTTTAATATAATCCTTAGAGTCATATTTTTTTTTTTTTTTTTTTTTGGTAATGTCTAATTTACCAATAAGGTCTTTTCGTGGTGAAAATGGGTCTTTAAACGGGGCAAGTGCTTTGGTTGGAAATTGAAAAATATTTGTTCTCAGTATTGTAGGCTAAATCACAGGAACGTGGTAAATTTGGTTTAAAAGGAAGAATTTGTCATCTCTTAATCGCATGGCCTAAAACGCTTTGTCAAGAGTCCTAACATTTTAAGAATGTGCTCTCGAAAGTATAGGATAGGCACTGATTAGTTATTTTTTTAATTATCGCCATAAAGGTGGTAAAAATATGGGTTAAAAATGGTTTTTTTTTAACTCTAGCGGCCTGGCCAAACCTTGTTTAGTTACAATTATAACATTTAAAATAAATGTTCTTCGTTGTAGGGACTAATTTACCAAAGAAATATTTCTTGCAAATTTGCAATAAGATCGTGACAAAATTTTTTTTTAAAAAGTTTGAAGTTACCTCTTAATCGCCCAGCAAAACCTTCTATATCTAGGAACTCGAAATTTGGCATGAAGCTTTTTCCTTAAGTGTTGACATCTAACACGATTTTTTCGTAAGGCTCCTCTTTACAACCTGTACAAACCACATGGCCAGAAAATCTGTAATTTAAAATATATGTTTTCTGTTAATTTATTAAAATTTTTGTTTTTTTTATAAAAACGACTCGGTTGATATCCTTCTCGCTGAAAAGTTCTTAAGAAAGTCATTCCTGTCAAAAAGCCATCATCCAATATCCGAATATCCAAGTATCTCGACGATTAGACAACGCTCCGTGTTACAATCCATATGCCAGAAAACGTCATAGTCTCTCAGTATATGTTAAACGGGTTTAGGATCAGACAGTAACGAATCTGTTTTATTTTCCTATCTTTACATAGTAATCAGTTTATACCAGTGTTACCTGTTAAAGACTGTCTTCTGCATTTGCACTTTGTACTTAAGGTTGGCTATCCCATTGCTGTTTATTTATGTATATGTTAGGCTTAAGTCATTCATTGGTTTTCATTTTCGTTGATTAATAATTAATTTACGTCTCGGCTTGAAATGTGTATGTTGAATTAATTTAAGACTTAAAAACGCACACACATGACCAAAATATTGTGGAGGTTGTTGTTTTGTAAACTTTTGTGGTTGTGAGTGTGTAGCCAGGAGGACATACGTTTATCATTTTTATTATAGTTTTTTTTTTTGCTGTTGTGTTAAACTTCATTTAAGTTGCCTTCTGTGTCTTCCTTTTCTTCATCATCATCAGCTTGTGATTCTTTTTCATGTTCTTCATCTCTATGGTTGTCAGAGGTCGCTTAAACATTTATATTTTCTTTGTTTTTTTTTTTATATATATTTTTTAGTTAAGTAAAACCAATCAACCTCTATAAATTCTTGATCAACAGGTCTTTAAATTACCACAAACACAAAGTAACCCAGCAAAAAAAAAATAGAGGGGGTTTCACTAGGTAGACCATTCGTACTGATTTAATTGAACATATACTGATTTTTTATCATGTGTACTGATTCAAGAATCGTGTACTGATTTTCTTAAAATTTGTACTGATTTTTAATATTGAGATTTTATTCGTTCGGTTTCAGATCATGACAAATTTTTTCTCTAAATTAACAGAAAAATTATAATTTTTATATGATAATTTACTTTGACTATTAGAAAAAAACACAGAAAAAGTTATTAGACACTAGCATGAATGGAATGCATTTTCTGACCCACTACGGTCTTCATCAACATTCTTCGTGCCATTTAGTGTTAATCGTAAATATCTTCTTATTTAACTAACACGTTAAAGAAATTGGGTAGCGTTAAATCCCACATTACTCTGTGTGTTGAGTTAGAATGAAATTTACCACAAACGATTTCTATTTATAGTGTGTTTGTTTTTTCTCTAGTCATTATCATAATTGCCAGTTTAACTTTCAGTTAAAACTTTAAATGGCAATTCTTTTCTCTAATGTCATCATATACTATCCTTCTACATAAGCAAAGCATATCAACAAACATTAAAGATTTTTTGTTAATACATATGTCGAGCATATACATTAAACGATTTTTACACTGTAACTGGTGAGTGGTTTAATAAATTCTTGAAAACTAAAAGTATTTATAGGGGAAACCTGTTTCAAATCTAAGAACGCAAAATGAAACATAACATATTTTGAAATTTTGAAATTTTCCTTTATGAAAATTTTTAGAATTTGAAATTTTCGTCGAAAAGAAACAGTTGTTTAAATTAAATTTTTTTAAATGCTGTAACATCCCAGCTAGATGCTAACCTGTAGTCAAAAACAAATAAATTTCACTTAAAGAAAGGACGGCTAATATTTCATTAAATTGAACTAACATTTGTCATTTGTTTTTACTGTTGAAAAAATTACTAACAATTGTAGTAATAATGACCCTCATATATTAGTATAAAATAAACAAACATTTATTTTTTTAAATAACAAAAAACGACTGTATAAAATTTATGTAAAATCATAAAACAGTCATTTGATGTGGTTTCTTTTTGTAAAATAAACTACAAGGTTAGTAAAAAATTAAATTTGTTCTACAAATGACTGACATTTACATTATAAATAAAGAAACAGTATTGCAACCCAATCAACTACACATTTTTAAAGCAGAAGTTGCCTGAGTGTAGGAAAACTCTATTTTGTTTGCATGTGTTTCGCCAGTACCAAGAGCAAATTTATTTGCAGATTTACCAATTCCAATATTAAAACCAATTAGAAGCATTTCTTTATGTAAATATGAGGTATCAGGGTTAAGACCAAACTGTATTGCTGTTTTTTAAATGTGTTTTATTATAGCAGGCGTTTCACGGTTTCCCATTAAACACCTCCCCCCCACCCCAAAATAATATTTTTCAATACAAAAATTTAAAAAAGATTAAAAAATTAATTAAAAATTCTCTAATCTAATTCAAAGTTTTAACGTAGGTGTTCCAGCGAAACTTTGTTGAGTTGAATGCATATAATTCTCTCAGTGTATAATTTAATTTATAAACTTCAGAAAAGTTGAGGTTAAGAAGAAGAATAAACGTTTTTCTCTAAAAATTATAAACACTATTAATTTTTAATTCAGACTAGACTAGTTTCTGCCTCTTTTTATCAGTGATTTTCCATTTAAATTGTATTATTATTTGTGTCTTATAATTGTCCGATTGTTGCTATATGATCAATTTTTTCAATAACCTGCGGCTGTAAGAATCAAACTTGCGCTTCCTCAAGTGAAAAAAAAGTAAGTAATGACCGTTTAGCGATCAAAGCCAAGTATGGCCTCGAATGTTTTCCAGCTAAATTGCAGTTTTCTTTCCTATTAGCTTTTTTGTTACTGTATATATACTCAGAAGTGACCAACACTAACAAACACAAATATTCTATTTTTCAGATTTTTTGTTTATTTTTCTAATCTCATCCGTCTCTATTTCACAACGCTGCCAATCTGGCAGCGTTTTTACGTTCAGTGTTGGTTTTTACGTTCAGTGTGACAACTTTGCGTTTTAAGTTGAGACATCGGCACAGGGCAAGTTTTATAAAGTTTTTAGTACAGTGTTCTTTTAATTTAAATATATTTTCATTATTATGTATCCAAGTGTATCTAGTTATATGTAATTGTATCAAATATAATATAATTAGATGTTATTATATCGGGACAAAACTCGGCTAGAATTGGATAGTTTTTTATTAAATTGTATCTATTTAAATATAATTAGATCCAAAGTGATACAATGTAATAGAACCAGTTTTTCGGATCAAATTATATCCTCTTATATATATATAATAATAAATAAACTTTTTTACCCGGACTCTTATATTTGCGGAAAATATCTCTTTAATATATAAAATTTTATATCAACTTTTTTACTTGGGCAAACTTCATTAGTAAAAACACTATAAAAATTCAATACTTAAATTGGTCAATTTTTGGCATGGTTAAAAATCCATTTCGGCATAACGATTCGTCTTATGGCACATTCTAGGCTTAGATTCGGCGCTAATCAAAAATTTCGAAATCCCTTTATTGGTTCTGGTAACACTATTTAAATAAAAAATCCCAAAATTTTCTGAAATATTCATTCATTTTTAAAATATTTTTTTATCGTTTATGAAAAATCGATTCAGAAGTTTGAATGTGCAATAAGCAGGATTTCGGTTTGAAAAGCGATTTGAACATCTTAATGGGCGCTTCGCGTTTCTGATTCTTGGGATTGTACTGAGCAAAAAAGTCCACTAGACCATACGTCTACCGTGAAAATTGGGCTTCCAGATTTTGACTTGCAGTTTTTTCTCAGACTTTTGTCACGTTTTTTTTTGGATATTTTGTCCTATAACATCCAAACCATTGAGATTTTCGATCCAATCCACCCAAGAAGGGTGATCATTGATCACCCTTTAAATAGCAGGATAATCCCTAAAAAGCTAAAAACGGTGAGGTTGGTCTGAAAGTCATTAAATTTGTGTACTGTTTACTTGACTTATATCTGGAAGCTTTTATTGAAAGATCATCAGTTTTGAAGCTATTAAAAAACAATGCGCTAAGAATATGATTATTAGAGCAAAAATCCGGCGATTTGGAAATATAAAATTTATCTACAATCTATGACTTTCCTTCTTTACAAAATGTTTGCTGGTTTCAAAATGCTATTCTTAGTTTTTTTTAGTATTTAATATATGACTTGCATAAATTAATCCATCGTCCATGTTTTTCAGTTGTTGCTCTTTTAGCATTTTTGTTTTAATATTTTATATTTTTTTTTTACATTTTTATTAATACGCATTTTATACATACAAAATACGAAGAAGGTGTTTATATCCATACAATAAATCAATTAACAAATTTATAATTATTATCGTAATAAATCTAAGATCAAGCCGTCATTGGTTTATGCAGTACATCTCCACACAAAAAAAAAAAAAACTTTACTTCACTTTTTGTTTATTGGCTAAAAGGAGGTTTTACCACTTTTATGTTTGTGTGGTTAGTTTGGCTGTTATTTTATTTGAAATATTTATGATTGTATTTTCTGTCATGTTGACATGTGATTTATACTCATATGGGTGTTATCACATTTGATAGTCTAATGTTTATAATCTTAGAGAATGGCCTTAAGTCAAAATTAATTTCGGAAAATAAATGGGAAATTTATGCTAAATTAAAATGGAGTAGTCATTGCAGTAGCTTATTTTTGGGAGCTTTCAAAGTTTCGACATAAATATTAATTTGGTAAGATGTGGTAACAATTTTTTAAATTGTGTAAGTGGCTATTAGTTAAGGAGCAGCTGATTAAAATAGAATTTTCAAATTCCTAACGAAAGGCGTTCCTAACGAAAGGCGTTTAATTACTGTCCGATATCGTATGAGTATCGTGTACTATGCCTAGGATAGTTAAATAGGTTCTTGCGGACCTCAATGCAAATAAGTAACCGGGGCCGGATGGTATACCAGCACTGATGCTAAAACTGTGCACTTCGGTTATCTAATCTTTTAGCGCTTTGTACTGTGCTGTTGTATTCTTTCACGCGGGATGGTTTCCGCATACGAAAAATTAATCGCAATATGCTCTGGCCCTCCGAACGTAATGGAGAGCATAGTTATCATCATATTTTTTAAAGAAAATAAACACTTCGGAAATTCTTCCTATTAATTAGTGAGTTGTTGTCTTGGCGATATGAAATGACTCTCACATCAAAAATTAAATAAGTTCCAAAAAAAACTCTTTACTAAATAACTAGAGCACGGTGTAGCCGAGGCGATTTAAATAAAATTTGAGTGTTACTCCAATCAGAAAGCGGATTCTGTTTCTAGATGGTTTTAAAAACTATTTTCCAACGAAAACGAAAAAATTTAGGTGGAGCATTTTTTTCGCGGCCAATCAAAATTTTCAAAATTTGACCGGTCTTTATTTTAGGAAAATCTTACCGATTTTAATAAAAATTTAGAAACGATTCTGATAGTAGACCTGAGTAGAGATTTTTTTTTGTCAGACAGCACCCTGTTTGGAAGCGGCATGGGATAGTAGGTAAATTTTTTAATTAAATTTTTCTCAAAAATTACTCTTCTCTTCAGGGTAAATTATATATCATTGGAAGGCTTATAAAATCGTCTTTCATATGCTATAATTATATTTTTATATTTCAGGGATGGGAGCGTGTTATTTCACTTTAAACCTAGAAATTACTGAAATATTTTAACTGGAAGTTCGGGAATCATAGTTTTATCATTAACGAACAACTAAAAATAAGTTTTGCTTTCGCTTAAACAAAAGTAAATTTTATTAAACCAAATAAAGATAAATTAAATGCAAAACAATAAGTGAAAGTAATTGACAAAATACAGCTTCGGTTTTATTTCTCGTTAATTTTTAGCTTTAAAGTGAAATAACACTCTCCCATCCCTAGAAAATAAAACTGTATAGATATTATATGAAATACAGTTTCGTTTTTGTTTTTCGTTAACTCCCATCCCTGGATAATAAATATGTATAGATGGTATATGAAAGCAGATTTTATAAGCCCTGCAATGACATATCATTTGTCCCGCACTGATAAATAATTTTTGGGAAAATTTAAACTAAAAAAAAAATTAAATTTTAAGAAGATTTCCTTGTTTTAAATAGAAGTAAATTTTATTATCTTAAATAAAAATAAATTAAACGTAAAATAAAAAGTGAAATTAATTGTTCAAATTGACAAAATACAGAGTTTTTTTTTGTGTTTTTTCGGTAATTTTTTACTTTAAAGTTAAATAACACTCACCCATCCCCGGAAAAGGTAAATGTATATATTTCATAGGAAATTATATAAGCTTTATAATGCCATATAAATTTTGCCGAACATACAAGTAATTTTTGAGAACATTGAAGATTTAGAAAATAACTTTTCAGCCTTTCCGCCTCCAAAAGGGGCATGTCTTATAAAAAAAAATATCGAATCTGCTCACGTATCTGAATCGTTCCTAAATTTGTTCATCAAAATCGGTCAGGTGCTAATAAACTAAAGACAAGCCAAATTTTAAAAATTTTGATTGGCCGCGAAAAAAAGGCCACCTAAATTTTTCCGCTTTTGTTGGAAAATAGTTTTTAGACCATCTAGAAGCAGAATCCATTTTCAATTAGGAGGAACACGCAAATTTTATTTAAATTGGCTCCTGCGGCGTTGAGAGATGGGCACGGGAGTAAATTTTGACTCACACCCACTCACGCTCACGAGAGAAAAATTACACTTACGCACAATCACTCACGAGCATTTCATCTCTAGTCACACTCACTCACGTGAGTAAATTCAGATTTAACTCAAAATCACGCGTGATCAACGAAACAAAATATAACCTGAAAAAATAAATGATAAAAGTTAAGATAAATTCTGAATGTTTAACTCAAAATTGCTCTGAATATGTAATTTATCTTAAATTTTGTATTCTAAAAATCCAAAAATATTAAAACAGCGAATAAATTTGAACAAAAAAACATTTATTTCAAGAGACCTCGAGCTCGAAGATTTTAATTTATTAAATATTGGAAGGTCGCATAAATACAACTTTAAAACTAAAACTTTTTTTGGTAAAATAATACTCACTCACTCAATAATTTCGCTCACGCACACTCACTCATAAAGAATTTGTTCCTACTCACACTCACTCACGCTCGCGTGAGTAAAATTAGTTTTCACTCACACGTGATGCCGCCTCACGTGAATAACGCAAAATTTTTCTCACGTGCCCTTCTCTGTAAATAGCTACCAATTTAGTGGCACTTTTTTGGTTTTTCTTGGGAGTTATTTCATGAGACAAAAGTCGCTCTAAGCAACGATGTATTTCACCCCCACTGAAAATTTGAAAAAAGGTGAGGCTTCTTTCAGTTCTGGTGGGAGTTCTTTCGTTTTCGTAAAACTCAATTTTTTGTAAATTTTGTGTTTTTATAATTCACTTTGTAACAGGGATGGCAAACAATACCGCTATCGATTAAAACTCCTTTCAATTGACTATCGTTTTTCCTAAAATACCGTTACCGAAATAATGCAAATAGCGTTATACGTAAAAAACCAATGTAACTCAAATAACAATAGCCTTAAAGTGCCGGTAGCGAAACAAATAAAATATCGTATTTTAATTGAAATAGCGATATCCTTAAACTAACGTTACCGAAATAATCAAGATGAAAAAAATAATTGTTATAAATTGATATATTTTACCAAAGCTTGATCATAAACTAGTCAGTCATTGGAATTCGAGCATAATAGGGCTAAAATATCGGCGCAACAAGAAGACAGACTCAAAAGGGAGTCTCTCCGATCTTAAATAAATTTGGATATAAGATAAGGGAAAACAAAAATAAGGCACACGTATTTTGTTTAGCGGGCCAATCTTACTTTTAAGGGCTTAAAGGTGGGATCAAAATTGATACATTTTTGTACGAAAACATGTCATGAAATTAAATTCTGATTTTTTTGAACGCAGATATACTTGATGTTCTCGAGAAAAAAAAATGTTGATACCAATAATGCCCATATAGTGTGATAGGGTTGCCATCTATTTAAAATATAAGTTAAAAAGCTCTTCGGAAAAAGTCACATGACAGCTGAAAATTTACGAACATCGGAAAAAGCTCAGACACACCCAATATTAAATTTTCATCCTACTATAATTTTTTAACAAAACGCCATTTTCTGTACCAGTTAACGCGTCTCCAAAAGCTATTTCATTTGGTACCCCATTTGTCGAAAATTTCTCTGAAACTATTCGAAATAAGCCGACAAAACGAAAAATGCGGTAATTTCTGACGTTATGAACTTGTTTTTTAATTTTAAAGTAATGATGATTTTTTAACGAAAAAAAATTTTGTATTTCGTTAGGATTGCTTAAGGTCATCGATATTTTTGAATTACTTCGTTAGGGCATTATTAACGTTAACGGTATTTTAGATTATTTCGTTAGGGTATTTTAGGGTAATCGGTATTTTAAGTTATTTCGTTAGTTTTACTATAATGTTAAAAATAGTTTCTTGAAACCGTATTCAATCGTTATCGGTATTGTAGGGTTAGTGATTGCCTACCATGAATTAAACCCACCCAAAATTGTGCTAACAAAGAATTGGACTTTTTCATTGATGAATTTGACATTGGGTGGCCTTTGGAAGTTAGCTGTTCATATAATGCTACAAAATAACTGACAAGGAATAATATATAACTAGATAACTTCCAAAAAAGTTGTTTAATTATAAAAACTTTTTGACGAAACATATTTAAAATACTTCCTTTCTATGACAAACCAAAGCTTTATCGATGAAAATGCCAACTTACAAGACAAACTATATTTTTTTTGGAAAACATTTTCTCTCAAAATATTCATACTTTACGGAAAAAGGTAGAAATAACAATATTTTTATAAGATTTGAAAAAACTACCTACATTTCAAAGAATTAAAAATATCTGTTCCTTTTCCTTTGTCATTTTTAAAGCAAAAAACCCTACGTGTAGGTATTCGCCCCTACTTCTGGCAAAACTGTTACCAATTTATTCCATATAATTGACCTTCAAAATCGGGCACCGTTTTTCCGAAAGCATACAATTTATCTAATTTTTAAGAAATTTATGGAGTTTTCAATTATAAAATTTTGTAAAATAGTCATAAAAAAACAAAAATTATAAAATTAAACTTTAATAACACACATTACCCTCGATATTATTTTTCCGAAAAGTTTTCCATTTCCGTCTAATATAAAAGTTTTTAGTTTCTGAACGTTTAGCCTTAAAAAATACTTTTAAGAACTTACCAACACGCGAAGATAAAATATATCTGTAGTATGATTGCGGCCACAAAATCATATTTCCTACAGCCATAAATGGGGTTTTCAACTAATAATAATTGTATTAATCATATTTCACCAATATGGTTGCTATAGTAATCTCTCTCTTTTTTTATAGTAAAAATCTCTCTTTCTTCAGTTATCATATTATTCTCTTATCTACAATCATAATATAGCATTTTTTATTATATTCCTCTCTCTAACGCAGTGGTATAACTACAGCCATTATCAAAATGTTCAAATAATATCAATATAATTTGAGATACGTAGACCAATGTATAAAAAAAGATCTCATACATAAATATTAAATTAAAATTTGAAAATTATTCAAGTTTGAGGCCATACTCTATATTTCTTTATTAGGATATTGCCCAAACAAATAATCTATAGAGTTTTCGGTTTCAAATTTAGTAATTGACCACTTTCAGGAATGTATTGATAAATCTATTTCAGGAATTTTCCAGACTCCCATATTTAGAAAGAAGTGGCAACCCCATTCAAACCTCAAACATTCATATAACCTAGTTATTCCACTATATGAGAACTAATGTATGAGCTTGAAGTTTAAGATTATCACAATTGATCAAAAATAAATTGAAAACTTGTTCGTTTTGTGCAATTTTGTTAAAACTTTGTTTTAAAAAGTTCTTCCTTGAAAACAGAACAATATGTACATTCACTATTACGTTGCATGAGAAAGTAAGAAAAAGAATATTTAAAATAAATCTGTTAAATCTACAAAATTTAGTTGTATTTGAGCTAAATTTACAACAATTGAAAGTAACAAGCTATTCTGTTAAAATCAGCAAACAAATACTTAAATATCAGTTGACAAAAAAGTCATAAAAAATTTAAACATTTTTAAAGTTTTTTAATAAAAATTTGACCTTTTGAAACCAGCACACTGTGAGAACTATCTTCACCTCAGCAATAAATTTCTTCACAGCTTTAATGAAAGTTGTCACTGGAACTCGTTCAATGAAATTTCTCATAGAATCTATGAAGCAGGTTTCAATAAAGACAATGTTTATAAAATGTTTGCAGAATTAATGAAAATTTGTATTTTCCAATCCCCCCCCCGCATGATAAATACGTTTGTTTTTTTAGACCCTTTAGCGCAGGGTATACATAGAAAATGCTTCATTAATGCTCTTTTTTGATTTAGCTAATTTGCTGCTCCAATTATTTTCTCAACAGATTTCGTTTCGATTAAACCCTCAAAATACCTGACAACTATTACAATATTCCAATGTCGACATTAATAATTTCCTTGAAACTATGGCCCATTCTCAGTTAAAGGAAGGCAGTAAAAAACTTTTAACTTTTCCTACAAGTATTTAACCTTGATCCTTAAGTTAACTACTCTGATGTTTTAAAAATATTTAACACTATCCATGTTGCTAAAACATGACATTAGCTAAAATAAAATCAACTAACTGGAACGCCTACAATAAACCACAAAGCGCCATTATTAACACATCATAACTTGAGGGCATAAAGTGACCTCACTTTGGATGTAGCCTTGTTTAACTTGATTTTGAATACCAGCGGATGGATGGATGATGGTGATTATGTGATGGTGGTGATGATAATGAAGACGCTCTAAAAGAGTGATGATGGGTTGCATGCAAAAAAACCATAAAACAGCTGCCATCAATCAAAACACAGAGAGATGATGTTCGTTCAACAAGATGAGTTTATCTCCTTCAAATGCAACAGTGTGTATGAAAAGGAGTTGGTGTGTTACTGTAAATGTGTGTGTGTTTTATATTTGTGAATAAGATTAAAAAGCCATAAACCATCAGAGTTTGAAAGGCAACAAACAACAAAGATTGGCTGAATGTCTGGTTTGAATTTGAATCGGTTTTGTTGGTTTTTGGTTAAAATGACTGACTGACTGACAGTAGGTACTGTACTGCCATGACTTTTAGCGATTATTTATTCATAACACGAGGTCTAAAGTGATTTTAAATGAGACTACAATGACTACCTTCCATAACAATTTTAATGGGTGCCAAAGATGATTATGTTGGTTGTTTGGTGCTGATGATGAAAGAGGAGGTGGTATCATCAACAGCCATTAAAAGACTTCAAAATGAAAAAGTCAGCTCAAACTACATCAATTTTATGCAAACTTTATATGAGCTTCTTCAAAAATTGTCGACACTTGTTGAATCTGACTTTAGATGACTCTTATTTCTCAAAGTTTTTTTGAATTGATAGAAATGATTAGAGTGTTCAAACCCGTTACCAAAAACCGGGTTTTTTGTTTTCAAAAACCAGACCGGCTTCAAATATTTTGCATTTTCGAATATTCGAGAAACCGTAGACTGTTTTCATTTATTTCACTATATTTGGTACTAAAATAAACGTACACAGAAAAAAATAAAAATTAAAAAATTTAATGAATCAATTAATATTTTAAAATTTAAAATGCTTTAATGTTTGCGCCGTTAAAGACAATTGTCTAACGCGGTTCGATTAAGCATGCTTAAACATTGGCTAACACATACACAAATGCACAGGTAAAAATTTCCAACCGTACAAAAAAAAAAACAAATACTGGCAAAACACTGTTATTTTTGTAAAACCCATCGTTGTTAAAAATTACCAAATGTACAACTTAAATTGTACTAGGGAAACTCTATTTTAATTGCAAAGCATGTGTTTTGCCAGTACCACCCGCAAAATTCTTTGCCAATATTGGTTTTACCAATATTACAACCAATTAAAGGGTCCGCCATCTAACGTTTTTTTTCAACTAGTGCTTATTTCGTGAATGGTAACACTTAGCTCATGTCTGATTTGACAGATAATTAGTTTTATCCTTCCGCTGAACGAATATGGTTGTGTATACGCTTCAACAACGCTGGGAAATATTGCGACATTACTTTGAAAATCATGGTAATGTTGCAGAATGTGTGCGAAAATTGCGTACGGATTTTGGAAGAAGAGAAGCACCGTCAGCTCCGTATATTCATTATCTTGTGAAAAAAGTGAAAGAAACTGGCATCCTCATCGATAAACCAAAGCGTGAAAAGCCAAAAACATTGCTGCTGTGGCAGAAAGTGTGCGTGAAGCGCCATCAACATCAATTCACCGTCGTTCTCAACAATTGAACATTTCGGAGACATCATTGAGACGAATTTTGCATAAAGACCTTGGTATGACGCCATACAAAGTCCAATTGGTTCAGGAGTTGAAGCCAACTGACCATCCAATGCGTTTTCGCTTCCCTAAGGGGGCCTGCAATCGACTTACAGAAGATGCCGATTTTGCCAAAAAAATCATCTTTTCAGATGAAGCTCATTTTGATCTTGGCGGGTATGTAAACAAGCAAAATTGTCGCATTTGGGGCACAGAAAACCCGCACGCATACATTGAAAAGCCGATACACCCAAAACGAGTCACTGTTTGGTGCGGATTTTGGTCCAGAGGCATAATTGGGCCATTTTTCTTCGAAAATGAGCAAGGAGTTTCCGTTACAGTCAATGGCGATCGTTATCGGGCCATGTTGAACGAATTTTTGTTCACAAAAATTGAAAAGGAGGATATTGGCAACATTTGGTTTCAACAGGACGGCGCTACGTGCACTCGATGTTTTGCGCCCTGTTTTTGAAGATCGCATTGTCAGCCGCAGAGCTGATGTCGTTTGGCCACCTCGGAGCTGCAATTTGACACCGTTGGACTATTATTTGTGGGGTGCCGTCAAAGATAAGTGTTACGCCAACAAGCCAGAGACAATTGACGCTTTAAAGGACAATATTCGTGAAGCCATTGGTAAAATACAGCTGCACACAATCGATAATGTGCTTAAAAATTGGACCGATCGTGTAGGCTACTGCATGGCCAGCCGAGGCAGCCATTTGAATGAAATTATTTTCCATTATTAACCGGAAGGATTGTACTTTCAAATAAAAAAAGAAATTTGAGAAAATATTCAGTAGTTTTTTTATATAGCATTTTCAAAAAAAAAAGTTATTTGGCGGACAGTTTTTGTTTTCAAATTTATTAATTGGCCACTTTCAGGAATGTTTTGATAGATCTATTTCGGAAATTTTCTAGTTTCCCATCATCAGAACACGTTTTGAAATAAGTGACAACCACATGCAAAACATCAAACATTCATATAACCTAGTTTTCTTACTATATGAGAACTAATATATGAGCTCGAAGTTAAAGATTATCATCATTGATCAAAAATAAATTGAAAACCTGTTGGTTATGAGCAAGCTATACCGTTGGTAGATACACGCTTTTTTTATTATCCCCTTTGTTTATTTTTACACTGGTTTGTTTAAAAACAAGATGTAAAGGGGAAGTATAAGCTAAGATGTAGAAGCCTAAAACCCAACTGTATTGCTACTTTTTAAATGTCTTTTATCATACATATTTCTCAAAATTAATATAGTTTAAGCTATTTTAAAAGCACCACAATTTTTGAATTACCAATGTTATGCCAACGGTTGCAAGTTCGTTCAAACCAACGGTTGGCCACTATTATCAATCGGGTAATAGGGCAATACCGTCAATATAATTAATTCCACGTTCTGCCTACATATAACCGACCGGCACCAAAGCTTTGCCAATACTATGCAGTTTGTATTTTTCTGCATGGGTGAGTTATTCATGTCATACGAAATTTTGAAAATATTTTCCCTTAGAGTTGAATATATTTGAAATTCCTCATATGTTGTTTTATTCTAAAGACTTTTAACTGCAGCCTGTTGTTTAATAATAATAAAAAAAAATTAAGTTGAAACCATAAAAATAAAATTTAAAAAACCAACATTGTGGCGCCTTTTTTTGCATCTCTCTTCTTTGGCTGATAAAATGGCCGTTACTGACGGTGATTTAAATTAAGAAATCACTGTCAAAAAATCTGTTAACTTTGCATTTGAGGCGCGTTTAATAAACTTTACGTGGGTTTTTTCTCCTGCACTACACTCGTTTTCCTGTTTGTGAAGTTTAAACAGAGGAAAACGGCAAAACAATCAAACGAAGCGCATCCAGCCGGACTTAACGAATCATCAGTAACAAAATTGATGTTATTCTGCTGTGGCGGATGATGATGATGTTTCTTTGGTTTCGATGAATTTTTATAATTTTTTTTTTTTTTTTTGTGTTGATGAAGAAAATTAAACTTTCGCACAACCCAAAAAATTTCACTTTATTTTAAAGACAACATGCAATGTTGGTTGTCTTTTGAAATTATTTTAAACACGATTTAAGTAAGCTTATGATTGTATGTGTAAAAGATACATTATAATTTTATTTTTAATTATTATCAATTTAACGGTTTCAACGCCTTTAAGGTCTGATTGTTAAGTTAAATAATGAAGAATTTCGAAAATTCGACTTTTTGTTGCAGTGTAAAAATTATTAGAGTAATCTTGAAATAGTGTAGGCGTGTGAAGAATATCTGAGATTCTCTACACCGAATAAATAATCCTTCTGATAGTATTTTACAAGTCGCTTGAAAATATGACCATGTTTTAGGATGGGTTTTAAATTCCACCTCTTCAAGAACTGTTTTCACTATAACTGATTCAAAGGAACTAGTGTCGGTACTAAGGAACTGTTAATGTTACCACCAGTTCGATTTTTTTTTTGTTTAAATCTGCATGAGCTCAGTTGTAGAAAAGTTGAAGCAGAATTGCCAAAAATGAATTCAAAGCAATAATGAAATGTTGTGTAATCGCATACCACAACAAGTTCTTACAACAGATTGCCGTATTTTCCTCACCTGAACAAGAAGTTTTTGAGAGCACTTGTTTCCGCTTTCTGCCTTAAATGAGCCCCTACTGTCTGTCTAACGGAAGAATCCCAGAAGTTACGATTGCGCTTATTAGGTGTACGTTCGGGAAACTGAAGGAGACCATCTCGGAACTGATCGAAAACCAACTCTCGATGAAGCAAATTTTATTCGACAGAAAAAGTTGAAGTTGGTCTTATCAATCCAAACCAAGAGCTTTCCTGCCCTTATATACTCATTAAGCTGATTGATGTATGACGATCTTTGTGCTTTATTTTTGTAACTGTTTATCGACACCGATTGCACGCGAACGGCTTTCTTCCGTAAAGAGAGTTTGAGACCGTTTTCAAATTCCGTAAATATTTTTGATGAACTTTCGCTAAGCATTATATTCCGATTTACCCTGATCGTTGTTAAAATTTAATCAATTTCATCTTCGGTCAAAGAGCAAAGTTCACAACCTCGCACTCACAATATTCTTTTCGTAAGGACAACCCAATATACACATTAAATTAATTGAAAATCAGTTAAAAAAGAACTACTTACTTTACGTTAAGAACAATTGCATTTTTAATTTATTTTCTACTGTTAAAAAATTAATTGACAAAATCGGTAAAAACAATAGACTTTTTTCATTTATTTCAGTATATTTAGTACTGAAAGAAACGTACATAGAAAAAAATAAAAACGGGTATCAATTAAAAAATTTATTGAATCAATTAATGTTTTAATTGATTTTGTACCTATCACGGCAATGATAATATCAATTGAAACTTTTATTGAAATTAAAAAGGAAAGCAAGTTATAAATAATTTCTACAAAAAAAATATGATACTCGCAAAAAAAGTGTTTGAACGATACGGTGGTATGTGTGTTTATGGAAATGAAATATCTGTTTAGAAATACATTTAATTCAAATCAAATCTTTAATTAGATATTTTTATCTAAAAGAAACAGTTATTGATGCGTATGGGCAAAAAATTGTAATCATCGCACGGTAGCGCTCGCCATTCACAGTAATGTTCCTGCCTTCGTCGTCTTTGAAAAAGTTTGTCCAATGATGCCACTGGCCCATAATGCATACCAAATAGTGCATTTTTCGGGATGCATTGGCAGTTATTGCAATGCTTCTGGCTTCTTTTCGCACCAAATACAGCAATTTTGCTTGTTCACGTATACATTCAACCAGAAATGAGCTTCGTCGCTGAACACAATTTTCCGATAATTATTTTTCATCCAACTTTGCCAGCGCCTATTCACCAAAAGTTAGCCGTTGTGGTAGGTCGTGTGGCTTCAATTCTTGCACCAGCTGTATTTTAAAAAGTTTTACACCCAATTCCTTTCGCAAAATTTTCCACGTAGTGAAGTAACTGAGGCCCAATTGCTGCGAACGGCGCTGAAGTTTGTAATTCACGGTCATCAACAACGCTGGCGGATACAGCTGCGATATTTTCCTCTGTCCGCACTCTACGTATGCGTGTTATTAATTTAATGTCCAATAATGTAAATTTGGTGCGAAATTTAGTCACAATATTCCGAATAACCGCCTCAAAAGGTATCCCAAACTGACCATAAATTGGAAAGAATGCACGATGCACTTTCTTAACCGATCATGAATTTTGATAATAAAATTCAATAATCTGCAAGCGTTGTTCGTTTGTAAGTCGATTCATGGTTAAGTTATAGTCCAAACTGAACATTTTTAACAGTAACATGTTACATGAAAACAGCTGAGCTGCCAAAAACAGTCTTGTCAAAAAGAAAGTTGCTAAAAGATCACCCTTTATGATGAACTGAACATTTGAAAATTACATCTTACAACAAAATTTTGAAATGTATGAAAATTAATGAATTAATAAACTTTATGAAAAAATAAAAAAAAAAACGTTTTTAAAATTATTTCATAGCCGTTAAGAAAATTTTCATTAAATGTTTGAAGAGTTTTTCATTAAATGTTTCAACTTTTTTTTATGAAACTATGAAATTTTATGAAAAAAAAAAATTATGAAAAATTTCCTAATATTAATAAATTTTCAAAGAGTAAAAACATTAAGACCTAAAAATACAGCAGAAATATTCGAAAACAATTTGAGATGGACAATTTACGTCTATACAACGCGTGTGAAAAAAAATTTATGAAAAATATTAATAAAATTTCTTGGATATAATGAAATTCTTCATTGAATCTAAGAAAAAAATTCTATGAAATTTATTCATTAATATCATGAACGATAACTTTTGCAGTGTACATAAACTTCAGGAAAAGCTTATTGAGACACCGTTACATCTTTCTAACAAATTCTGTCAAAAAATTCCCTTGAAATCGTTGAGTGGTATAAAATGGGTTAATAACAAAACTTTAGATCTATCGGAAATTTGTATTGCCGTTCTAATTTGACCAAATGTGACAATGAGCATCAAAAGATCCGAATACAATATAGCAACTTCTGTACAAGAATTTATCATAATAAATCCTTAATAAGTATTTATTGGAATTATGATTAAATGCACTAGCATTAAACACATGTTACCGCTGCTAAATGACATATTAAGCCTAAATTAAATATTTTATAATTTCTCTTTTCAAAAATTCAATTTGTACGTTCTACTTTTAAACAAACCGCAATTTGTGGTTCCTTGCAAGTTATTATTTGTAGCCCTATTAACTCAATAATAACTTAATAATAAACCTTAAATAAAGTGCTTTTTAGTTTGAAATCCTTTACAAAGGATATCATTTGCATACATTGTTATTTGTATTTCTTTTAGTTGCATTTTGTTTAAGTTGCATGTTACCGCAATAAATAAATCTCCGCTATAACAAAAGGATATTTTTGTGGAAAATAAATATAGAAAATTGTAAAAAGGATTTGTAGAATTTTATATTTTTTATAAGAAATCATTACAAAGTTGTAAACATAATTTGTTTGCCCTCTAGTCAAACTATTTACTAGTTGTGGTTTGTAATTTAAATAAGTTTTTGTCAGAAAATGTGTACAATTATTAAAAAAAAATACATGCACAAAGGATGGTGGTATTTTAAAAATAATTAAATATATTTAAATTTTAGGGTATTGAAATAATTTTTGAGATAGGGGCAAACAATTTATTTATTTATTTATAATTCATCTATAATACTAAAGCCCACAAGGCCAAATAACAGTATTACTAGTAATAAAAAACTGAGTATTAATCTTAAAAATTAAAAATTAAAATATACTTTAAAGCCCAACACATTGGCTCACCAGCCATATTTATTTATAAAAAGTTTATTAGCAAAGTTTAAAAATTAAAGTATTAAAGCATTTGACCCTTTCAGTGGTAATATTGCATACTTGATTACCTCGAGGCCATAAAGACCCTGAGACATCAAGAGAGCATGCGCCAACTTACGTTTAACGGAAAGGGATAAGTACATGTTCAAAGAATAAATCCTACGTAATGCCCCCCACACTCTACCACATAGGACATCAATATGTGGTTGTACTATCAAGTACAACACCTAAACATCTGAACTGATTTACAAACTCAATTTTATCATTGGCCAAATATATATCAAAATCCACTGTAAAACGATTTGAAACCCCAAACATAATAGCCTTAGTTATGTTTTTATTTGTTCGATTGCGTCTATATGAAATTTTCTGTGCAATCACTGACCGTAGTATAGATAAACTGATTTCTAATGCCACATGCACTCGCACTACACGTTAGACAGAGCGCTTTAGCGCTCTGATCTATAGTCAGGTCGAGTTTTTTTTTGTGATTAAAACTAGTTTTATTCAATACACGGTGTTTTTGTTTTTGCATACATAATCTCAGAAGTACAACTCCAACAACACAACAGTTCTATTTTTAGAAACTTACCTCACTCTAATGTCCACTGTTTTCCCATATGTTGTAAGTGATGCCACATCTATGATATATTCTTTGTATATTCGATAGATGGCGCTTACGTAGTTAGGGAAGAATTGCCAGAGAGCAAAGTTTGATTTTTGTTTGAGTTTGAGTTTTAACGTCTTTTTCAGACAATAACTCAGTGCGCTAAAGCGCTCTGTCTAACGTATAGTGCGAGTGCATGTGGCATTAGAAATCAGTTTATCTATACCACGGTCAGTGATTGCACAGAAAATTTCATGTAGACGCAATCGAACAAATAAAAACATAACAAATATTACATTATTCAAAAAAAAAACAGGGTCACTGACGAAGGTTCAATACCAGAAACTGCGCAGTCTGATTCAGGAAAATTGAAAATTTACAATTTAGTTATGATTTTTAGAAAATACACTCATTCTTCTCTACCACGCCTTTTACAATTAAATAAAGATGCATATTAATTATAGTATTAATTGCAATTGTCTAAAAAGACGTTAAAATTCAAACTCAAATAATAGCCTTAGATTTAGTAGAATTAACTGCAAGTGAATTGTCTGCAGTCAACTGTAAGGCACGATCCAGATACTCTCTACTCTCCAATGAATCAGAAAACCTTTGACTACCACTGAAAAGTAAAAAACATAGTCTGCAAATATAAAATATCTGCAAATCCGCGAATTTAAAACCACAGGTAGGTCACTGATATAAAGATACAAGAATAAACAAAAGCGGCCCTAATACAGACCCCTGAGGTACCCCAGAATAAACAAGTAGTAAACGAGACTCCTATCCATTTACAGAAACAAATTGTAACCCGTCACTTATGTATGACATAATAAGGCTGCAAGCAGATCTAGAGAAGTTGAAATTCCTTTTCAGTTTAAGAACCATTTTAAAATAATCAATTAAGACTTAACATATTTATTTTGCAACATCGAGTTGAACACTGAAATAAATTTGTTGTACTTTTATTTAGATCTTAATATTGATTTATTTCATTTCAATTCTAACTTAATCTTTCAAATAAATTTATAATTTCCAGTGTTTATTTTAACTTTGTTATTTAACATCCTTTAAATCTAGTTCAATAAAATTCTAACCATTATACACATTCACTATTTTCTATTTATAGGTCTGCATTTGCTTCAATGGCAATGTATTTTATGTTTAGAAATCTGGTAATGCTCATAAAGTTCATAGCAAAAAGTGCGTTAGTTAACCCATCAATGGCCAGCATATTAAATTGTAAACAAAAAATTGCCAACTTTCAAATCAAGACCATTTGGCACCAAAAACTTTTCTTTTCTACAATTTGTAAGATTTTATGTATTATATAAATAATATTGTTTATAATTCCGCTGTCATTAATGGGTTAATATGCCAGGTTGTTAAGGCTAGAAGGGCGATTGGTGGCATTGTGTTTAGAAAAACTAAATATTGCATTTTCATGAACTTTAACCAATTTAGTATAGGAATGTTGAGATTTTCAAAGAGTAAAAAAATAATGGCCTAAAAATACAGCACAAATATTCGAAACCAATTTGAGCTTGACAATTTACGTGCATACAACGCGTGTTTTGAATATGGACAAAAAATCAGTTTTTTTTTTTTAACGTAGCACTGATAAACGAACGCTTTATTTGATTTATTGGAAAAACACGTTGCAATGTTTCGTAAACAGATGCCTCCGATATGAGTCACTATGGAGGCCAATCACTTGGATCTCTAATGCAAAGTTATGCCGCAGAAGAAAACAAAAGCATGTAAAAATAGAAATCCGAGAATGAAAATAAAAATGGCTAAGCCTGCTAATGACAAAGTGGAATCCCTAAGGACATATGAGGCGAGGTAGGCCAAGAGGAAGTTGGCGATGCAGCTTATTATTATTATCCGAGCTACGACATGACTAACAACTAAAGACAATGGCACAGAACCAAAAAGAATGGAGAAACTTTGTAAATGGCACTATGCGCCAAAAATTTGGCGTAAAGGCCTTTCAAAAATGTCTCAACATAAACGCAAAGTTGTCTACACTGAACCATACGTCAATCTGGTAACGTTGTGAAATAGAGACTGAGGAGATAAGAAAAATAAACAAAAAATCTAAAAATAGAACATTTGTGTTTGTTAGTGTTGGTCACTTCTGAGTATAATATACAATAACAGAAAAAGCTAATAGGGAAGGAAACCTCCATTTCATCAGCATTACATCGAGGCCATACTTGGGTGTGATCGCTAAACGGTCTTGGATTGGTATTGTTACGTTTGTAATGGAAGAAGAAGCGCAGGTTTGATTCTTACAGCCGCAGGTTGTTGAAAAAATTTATCATATAGAGACAATCGGATAATTATAAGACACAAATAATAATACAATTTTAATTGGAAAATCACCGATGACGCCTGCAAATAAAAAAAAAAACCAAAAAAAAAAAAATGCAGAAACTCGTCTAGTCTGATTTAAAAAAAGTTTATTCTTCTTCTTAAACCCTACCTTTCTAAATTAAATTTCTCAAATGCATATTAATTAAAAATTAATTGCGACTGTCTATATGGCTTTAAAGTAACACTGTACTAAAAATTAAAATAATTCAAAATGCCTAAAACCAGGGACAAATTCGAAAGTAAAGTTAAAATCGCTATACTCTACTAAACAATATATAAACTTGATACACACACATAAAATAGGTCATACATATAACTTTCCTGCTCCCACAGATAACGAAACATTTTGACTACTCACGGGATGGGTCATTTGACTGATCTCTTTCCATTGGTAAATAATATGTTAGGTTGAAAAAGAGGAATCAGAAGTGAAGATATTCTTCACAAACGACTCATGCCTAAAACAAAACTAGAACAAAGATTTACGACAGAAATTCGGATTGCTGTGATAACTCCTGTTGCGGTGGTTCCCGTCAATATCTAGAAAAGAAACTCCGTCCTGTTGACGATTTTCCTCAGTTAATATGTGCAGCAGACATATGCTGAACCCTAATCCTCGCAAAAGTCGGCCATCTACACTGATAGAAATTTGTGCGTAGTATTAATGAATTCCTTCATTAATCCAATGAATTTTTTCATAAAAAAGTCCCCAAAGAAACGTTTCATTGAGTCAATGAAAGGTGTTTCATTAAATCAATTTTAATGAATGGTTTCATTGACCCAATGAAAATTTTATAAAGTATATGAAATTTTTTTCATTAATCCTAGCCTTATCGTTATGAAAGTTTCATGTGTTTAATGAATAAAATTCATAGTTTGTATGAAATAGTTTCGTTGATATTAAATCATTTGCACTTTTTATGATTATTTTAGCATAGCATTGATTTGGTGGTTATTGAGAAATTATCATACGTTGATATTATTTATAAGGTCTGGTCTGGTCCAATTTTAACTTATTTCTGTTTTTACTGCTTTATTTTTACAAAATTGTTCAATCTTTCTTTACATTTTTTATAATTTGTGTTAAAAGATGACATATTTTCTTATATGTCTGTACAAAATACGTAATTTTTAATCGATCTGGCTTGGAATTCTGTAGAACGATCGACAATTTTAGTTCACTTTTGTAGATAAATTACGACCATATTAGATAAAATGTTAAATATTGTTAACAATGTTGTTAAAAAACAAAAAATTATTATCGTTTATCATAACATTTTTGTGTAACATCGTCAAAACGATAACAATTTAGGTCTCGTTTTGAAAAAAAACTATATCATTTTTCTTAGAGAATCTGTTCCCTGGACTTTAGGGACCAACTATTTAAATTCGTTAAAAACTGTTAGCTCTAGGCCAATTTAATAAAAAAAAATTATTTATATCAAAGTTTTGGTTAATTCTGTTTAAAAGAAATTTTTCAGTTTTTTTTATTTCAAAATGATAGTACAAAAAAAAAATTTTTTTTTTCTTATTACAAGTCAAAATTTTTATTGAAAAAAAATTAGAAATTTTGCCATTGATTTAATGAATTTTTTTAATGAAATTATGAAAAAATCATAAAAAATTTTAATGAAAAAAATACCAATATTAATGAATTTTCACTCAGTTAATGAAATTTTTCATTAAACCAATGAATCCATTTTAATGAAATCGTTTCATTAATAGTATGAAGGAAAATTCTATCAGTGTACAGGGAAGGACTATCGACACTCTCCCCGCAGGCCATAAAGTTTCCAAGTTCTCGACCCATTCGAAAATAGGTGTGCTTTCAGCGTTGTATGCCCGGTTAGAATATTAACTGTACTACCTAGTTTCCTTTCACAATGTTTTAAGGTTGCCTTATTTCCCCCCTATTTGAACCGCCTCATAGAATCCTGGTGGTCTTACCTACTCCCTATATTTTTCTATTTATGGCAATAGCAGTCCATTCACGTAATTCAGCTCTGAAGGTTTGAAATAATTTCGCGTTCTCCAAGTTGATTATGTTCAGAGAAAAACCTTCCCTGGTTAATTCGTTAATCATCTAGTGTCCTGCGGTATTAAAATTTCAATACTGCACCATGTCGAGAAGTTATTGGTTTCCTACTTGCAACCGAGTGGCTGACCAAACAATTCGAATAGCCGCCTGGCTATCCTTAGTAATCCTTTCCTTTTACATTAAACGATTCCTTTTTTATTTAAAAATTCAATGCCTTCGGTCATTGTCCTGATCTCTGACTAAAGACTGAGCTATTATTGTGGGCGTTGTGGTGTAATGGTAAGCGCGTTGGACTGTTACACAGATGGTCGGTCGATCCGGTGACGACAACATCAATTAGAAAAATAATATGTATGAGATTTCTATCACTTATATGTATCACTGCGCCCACCTTCGGTGTTCCCCCAGCACTTAACCCCACCGAAGTAAAATAATGTATCAGGGCTATGAAACAAAAAGCTCCAACTCTAAATCAGGTGGCGAGCAACAACTGTTCTAAGACTTATCATCTCGCTCAATTACAGTGTTGCCATGTTTGAAGCCCTTCATCTTTCACCACCTTTCATCTCTTTACTATCCCCTTTCCAAAGAAAGCAACACATTATTAATAGGAAAAATTTCCTGGGTGTTGCTTCTCTTTTTTTAAAAAAAAAAAAAAAAAAAAAAAACGCAACCATTTTTCAAAAGAGAGTTCGCAGCTTTAGAAGCCTAACATAGTAGTTCCATAATTTTTCGAGTAATCTGTATAGAATGAAAGCGTTACAATCAGGATTTCGTGCTCTGTATTTCTGCACTGCTCTTTGCAGTTTTCGACCTTTCAGATATCCTATCACAATTAAATTCTGTGATGTTATATCTCGGTAACTTATGCAAGATTTTCTGAAGGTTTGTTTTCCAGTTGCCACAAGCTCATTCACGTGTTGCATTCAGCAGCACAGCCATGGCGGCCTCATAATTTAGCTGAATTTTAGTTAGTTTTATCGTCAAAATTGTCTCCCTAGTTGAAGTACTCCTAATGGCTCCGCTGTAAGGTAAGGGATATGTAGGAATTAGCGACTTTCAGATCGTTTTTATTTTCATGGTTACGCATTTAAATTGACATCATTTCGAATACTAAATTACGGCCTCTGATAGCATTGATACGACCTCCTGTAAGATGTTCTTAAATAAAAATTACTTTTGTCGAATAAGTTCACCTCGTTAAGAAGCCGTTTCGGAACAGTTTTATTTTAATATATATAGGTATGATCCGTAGATGACGATGAGATGAGTTCAGGTTTTAGTTCAGGTGGTATTTTTTTTAGTGCAACATACAAAGGTGCTCAAGTTTACCAGATAACGTTAATATATAAATTGTGATCGATTAAAAAAGCATGTATGATCTTGTGAGTGGCGGAACTACAGATAAACTTCTTTTTGACAGCCAGGCGTCAGTTATGTCCCAAAACACGTACACCTATATCTACTATACTCTTTGGTCAGCGAAAATAAGGACTATCAAATCAAAGTTGACAGCAAATTGAGAGATTACCCACCACGTAGTGAGGGATAGCGGACATTGGTTAAAGGCTGAATTAGTTTGTACGTAAGGTTCCGTGACGAATTAGCTGATTTGTTTTTAATGTATGAAATGAGTGTGCGTGGTTAATTTGTCTGTAGTTGCGTAGTAGTTGTCTAACGTTGCGTGCCGGACGAATATGTTAAAAACTGAATTTTCGTTACTACGTTAAGTGACAGCTCAAAACAGCTGATTGCTCTCACATAAACAAACTAAACCACAAACATTTTTTTTTAATTTTATGAGCTAAATTGTACAAAATAATATTAAAAAGGTTTTATGACACATTATAACGAAATTACTATCATATTTGCAACTAGTTAAACAATCACAATAATCCTTTAGCCAAGGCAGCTGCTATATTGTTGCGGAACATAATAACCACACAAAACAGCCATCCTGAACGGCACGTTACAGCAACGTCACGAAACGCAAAGACTAATGGAGCATTAAGGTAATCTTTTCTATTATGGCACTCTCTTAAGTTGAATCCTGTATTCCGGTTATCAGATCCTTACCATATCACATGGCCACTTTTTTTAAACGGAGCTCTCTTCAATGTCCATTAGTACGAGCTATCACACTCTAAAAAACTATGTTCAGAGAGGACATTTTGAATTACCTTTCGCCTAAGTAACTTTTGGGTTTGTGCAACAAGGTTTCATCATATTCTTGACTACAACTATTTGTTAAGTTGATATAAATTCCTTAGTTCAAATAATGTCTAGTGTATTATTTGTATGTATTTGTCTATTTAAACATGAACTTGCCATATATGCGTGTGTTGTTTGATAATATTTACGAGTTTTTTTCCAGGCATCAGCTGCGTATTGCATTCAAAAAGACCATATTTTCTCTCTATAAATGGCTCTAATGTTTTTGGAGGCTTGACTAGCCTAGACCAGGACTGGCTTTTATAGGCATTGAAGCGCAACACTTTGTGGCATTTGCATGTGCAAAACCGATGGACATCAATATATAAATGGGAGAAATGGCAGTAAAAAAAAACTCCACAAAATAATTACGATGGTCTATAGAGAATACGACACAATTGGTTTTTGTGTTTAGGTGATTGAGTTGCAAGCAAAAAAGTGTCGTTTTATTTGACGATATATTGTTGTTGGTTGTTGAATACAATGCGATCTAAAGGCTCTGGAATACACACATAGTACTACCAAAATTTATGCATTTTAAGTAACGTACATTGGACTACCATTGGAAGCATCTAATGTGTTTCTAAAAAGGGAGACTTTATTTGTTAGTTGTTGATGGTATAGTGATGTTGTTGCTGGTGTTGTTGTTGGTGTTGCTGCATGGGAAAAAGCCAACCAAGAGATTTACGTTACCACTTGTTTACTATGGCAGCAAATCACAGCTTACATTTCATTACGGCTCAACAACTATGGCAGCAGCAGGACACCTCATGATTTGACAATAAATGTTTGTTTTTGTTTCGTTTAGTTTGCACAACAAAAACTTCAAAATATCCATACAATCATCCAGTACCAACAACTAGTAGACGACAGACAACATGTGCAGTTTTTCCCCCCAAAAAAAAGCTTTAAATCTCTTATTACCACCACTTTTACCCCGCTTGCTTTCGATGTGCAGCAACACCAACAACGACTGACGACTATTTGCAACATAATCGTTTTGCCATCAATTCGTATGTTGTTTATGTCAGCAACACTAACCGCAGTGTCACCAACATGTCTCGTCGCATTGTTGCATGTTACTGGAAAAAAAAAATTGTAACCATTTACTGGAGATTTAATTTTGTTGCTGTTGAATTTTTTTTGGGGGACTTTTTTTTTGATATTTTTACATGCATTCAATAAATGTTGTATATTTAGTTGTTGGTGTTTTTTTTTGACAACAACAACACCAATAATAACAGATGTAAAAAAGTTATTGTCGATCAGGATCGACAATATTAAACCCTATACACATGTATTAGTTGCAACAGACTTCAGCGACTGCAAGGAGAGAAGAAATAACAAGCGACGTCTGTTGGGTATTTCCTCTAGGTTTCTATGAAATTCGGCAATAAGATAGAGAAGACGAAAGGTAATAACAATTTGATAAGAAACATCTGTTTTGACTATTTTTTGTTTATTGGTAAACCATTATTACTAAATCAAATTCAAATACTTTTCATTGATTTAGTATATTGTTTCTAGGAAGAAGCTTGAAAGAACTCAAATAACTTAAAATTGAATTCTTTTTGTCCCCAAATTCTAACCCTTGCAAATTACCCAATAAGCCACTCATTCTTATTTATTTTGTCCCCTTTATTACATATCCAAATTTTCTGGCAATAAGAGGTAACCCATCAGCGGTCATTACCTTCTAAGTTGTTTTATTTGAAATGATTTCTACACACACTATTTTGGCAATTTCGCCCTGCAAAATAGTTTATTCACAAATTCATATATTCGTGGTATTGTGGGTTTACTATTTCTTCCATAATATCATATTGTCGAAGGAGAAGAAATTTTAGGCCTTGAGCCACGATTTGGTTTAAACAAATTTTGATTGAACGGTCACAAATAGTTTAAAGTCACGTTCGCACTAGATAGCAAAAACACGTGGTTTGCGAACACACGATCTTTATTTATACCATTCCAACAGTTCTTTACAAATTTCCAATTTTGAGGAAATCGCGATTAAAAATTAAACAAAAAACCAAATTTCATATTCAACGAACTTTCAATTAAAACCGTACAACCACGTTTGTGGGCACTCTGACACATGGATTTTACAACGTTTGCTGCAGTCAGAATAAGGAGTTTCAGCGGAACCCGGATCTGCCCACTCGAGGACAGATTCATAGGTTTAACAATAGTACACATAGAAATAAACCTGTAAAAATATCATAATATAAATATAAAAAGATGTTGCAGAAAAAAACTGATAAAATTGGCAGATTTTTTTTTTGCTAAATATTATAAAAGAAGAACAGCAAAATAAATCGGCTAAGCTTACACAATTTTATATCCAAATTGAATTTTAGTTAAAATTAGGAAAAACTTTTACTAAATACTTGTAGACTAGAAACAGGAAAAAAATACTGTTATATCAACAAAATGTTTGCTATATTTACTTTAAATTTTGTATAATGCAAATAACCGCGGAGGTCCCTTGTGCCCGTTAATTTTTTTTAATAAAAGTATGTTCTTTTTCTTCCGGTAAAATTAACTCTAAAAAATATTTAAAAGCAACTGATTACAATTATCATTATATGAAAATGTGCCCAGCGGCATCTCTATCTCTAACTTGCACTTGGTCTCCAGTAGAGTGATCGGTTATTCAACATTTTCCCAAAACCGGGTTTTCCGAATAGTTGAAATTAACAAAAACCCGGTTTCGGTTCTGTAATTTGCAAAACCGGTTAACTGGGTTTTATATGTAACACAATTTTAATCAGAAATATATTTTTTTTAATGAAAATGACTAATTTTAATTTTTTATTTGCAAATTTTTTATTAATTTTGGATTAGATTTAGAAAAATTTTCGGTGGCTTTCATTTTTATAAATCATTTCAAAATTTTAGTTATGAGTTCTCCGAAGTGGTTGTCTCAGATACACCTTTTGTATTCAAAAAAATTTATTAAAATTCGTACTTTTTTGAAAACGACAGAAATAAAACATATTTTGAAGAAAAAATGTTTAATGACAATATTTTTCTTTTTAACTTTGCTAAAATCAACAGATGTATTTGCTAAAAAATTGTTAATTGCTGATTTCAGAAGTGCAGATTTTATTCGATTAAAAAAAAATACCTACAAAAAAAAATTTTTTTTATTTTTTTTTTGTATTGTATTGTATTCTTTATTCAATCAAAATAATTAAAATAAATAAAGATATAAAGTTCATAACAATGACTATTAAGTCGTCTGTTATACTTAATTTTAACAATTATTTGTATTTATAATTTTTCTTTATTTTAATGCGCTATTTACATAAAAATAAAGCCTCTTCCATCCATTTTCTCTTTCTCCATTTAAAATATCTATCAATTCACACTCGTTTAAATAATTTTTTTCCTAAATGCCTGATTCGAAATTCCTTGAGTATAGGACATTTTGCCATAAAATGAATAAGATTTTCATCTTCTCTCATATTACATAGACTGCACATTTTATTTTCTATGTTATCAAACTTATTAGCGTTTAATGGTAGCATATCACATCTGGTTTCATAATTGTTCTTATTTGGTTTAAATTTATTTCGTTTTCAATGTAGCTTTTACCTTTACTATGGTCTAAATATTTGTAAAATCGGTTTCTACTTCTCAAAGCTAACTCACGCATTTCTGTTAAATTTCTTGATTTAAGTTGTTGTAGCAATGCTGTTCCTTGACTGCGCCATTCCTCTGATGATATATCGTTTGAGAAATTTATATTAAGTTCTCATCCCAATTCGTTCATTTGATTTGCCCAGAAAATATTATTTCTCAGTATCATTACCGATAGTTTGTGAGGTAATCTGTTTTGGTGATATTGAAAAGAGTTTTAAATATGTAATTCATGTGTAAATTTAATGTATAAAAGTAACTAGACTATGTTTTTGTTTCCAACGTAAGTGCGTAGTTTGGTGTTGAATCCGGTAATTTTAATATTCTTTTTAAAAAATACCGCTGCAGTAAATCAACGTCATCAAATAACCAGCATCCCCAAATCTGAGCTGCGTACGATTGGATGGATCGACATATTGACTGAAAGAGTTTCCATTTAGTTTCAAGCGTTATATCAGTTTTATTTAAAAAACTTTTCCAAGTTGCATTAATGCAATTTTTAGCTGACTTGTTTCTCTTTTGCAAATGTTTTTTGAAGATCATTTTTGGAGTAAGGATTACACCTAGATAATTATATTCATTTACAATTTCCACATCTTGATCTTTGTACTTTATTTTGTCATGTGCTGAAAGACGGCCACCCTTTCTAAAAATTATCATTTGAGACTTGGTCATATTTACCTCCATGTTCCACTTATTGCAATATATTTCCAAATTTTTTACCATTTTTTGCATGACCAATATATCATCAGACAATAACACAATGTCGTCAGCATATAATAATAAACGAACATTTACACCTTCTATCATTAAACCACCTCCTAAGTTATCGTGAAGGTCATTCAAATACAGGGTAAAAGAAGTGGAGATAATAAGCAACCTTGCTTGACACCAGTGTAAGTTTCAAAGGAGTCTGATAATTCGTTACCTGTCCACACTGCTGATCTTGTATGACTATAGATATTTTGTAGTAAATTAATAACTTTTGTGGAAATACCTATTGCATTCAGCTTGTACATAAGCGAACTTCTTGAAACCCTATCAAAGGCCGCCTTAAAGTCCACAAAAAAGGCATAAGTTTTTTTCTTTTCACTAAACTTTATACTAACTATAGCCGATAAATTGTATATATTATCTACTGTGGAGTAATGTGGTCTAAAGCCGGCTTGAAATTCATTTAAGATATTATGTTTCTCAATCCAAATAGTTAATCTAGATTGTATAGTTCCCATCAACACTTTTGCCACACAATTCATAAATGAAATGCCTCTATAATTTCCAGGGTTATTTATATCTCCCTTTTTATGTATAGGAAATATAATACTATCTATAAAGCTTTCATGTACTATGCCAGTTTCAAAAATTATATTGTACGTTTTTGTCAATTCGTTTAAAAATTCTACAGAAGCATTCACAAACATTTCATATGGAACTCTGTCAGTTCCTGGTGCTTTATTGGGTTTTGTTAATTGTAATACTTTTTTGATTTCATTTACTGTTATTTCTCTATCTAATTCTTCATCAGCATGCCACATTGGAGCAAAATATATTTCATTTGACACCTGTGGAGGATTTAGTAAGACTTGAAAATATTGCTTAAACTCATTGGCTGTTACAGATGTACCCAATCTGAAGCAATCGCCTCGGATTTCCTTCGCCAGTTCCCACCATTTTTTAGAATCATATGTATTGTTGATTTTGTTGTTGAGACTTATATAATATTTTTCCTTTTGATCTTTACATTCTTTTACGTAGGTCTTTTTAGCTTGGAGATACTTTTCTTTGTCTTTAAGTTCTTTTGTTTTTCTAAACACATTAAGTAGCTCAAACGAATTTTTTCTGGCTTTTAAACATTTATAGTTATACCATCTACTTTTAAAAATATGCTTGTTACTATTTGGATTTCGGTTCGGTAAAGAAATCTTTATTATATTAACTAATTGTTCGAGCTTCAAAAACTACCTTCTGTTATATGTAGCCTCAAATTTTTATTTAAGTTTTTATTGTATTTTTATTTTTCAGCTTCATTCAATTTTAATTTTGGCAACAAGTTCATTGGTTTTGCTATATCACCTTGAGCATTAATACTCAGCGTTAATCTTTGCGGCATATGATCTGACCAAATCTTTGTTTCAATTTGAAAACGTTCGACATAACACAATAATTCTTGTGATATTGCACAAATATCGTTGACCGATTTGCCTGTAGAGCTTATAAACGTTAAAGCACCGCTTTCATCTCATTTTGTGTATCCATTTAAAATTAGTAAACCATAATCATTACAGAATTCTATAAACTTTTTGCCCTTAGCCATCCACTACTTTATCCTCTGATTTTCTTTTTTTTATGATTTTAATTTTTTAATGATTTTTTTTGCCAAATAATATTTAGCAAATTTTTTTTTTGGTGATTTTAGCATATTAATTTGTTACTTTCAATTAATTAAAATTGAGCTCAAATAAAACTAAATATATGTATGATATAATTTTCATTAAAAATAAATATTATTTTTTTCGACCATTAATTGTGCAATGAAAATGAAAATTATTCAAGTTCGAGGCCATACTCTATATTTCTTTATTATTATGTTTTCAAATTTATTAATTAATTTAACTTCGATCTCATAAATTAGTTCTCATTTAGTGAGAAAACTAGTTTATATGAATGTTTGATATTTTGCATGGGATTGTCATTTCTTTCAAAACGTGTTCTGATGATGGGTAAATTTAAAACAAAACCTCTATAGATTATTTGTTATGACAATATCCTAATAAAGAAATACATATAGAGTTTGGCCTCTAACGTAAATAATTTTCTTTTTCATAACTAAATAATTTTAGATTCAACAGATTTGTTTTTGCTATTCTTATCTCTTAATTGTTAGCAAATTTTCTAATTTTTGCAGTTTTTTCTGCAACGTCGTTTTTTTATACTAATATTCAGTAGTTTTAGCAAAAATTTGTACTTATACTTTCTATAAGTGTATTGAACCTCCAGTGGACCATATGTAGCCTTAAGCCCCATGTTCTTCCAAATACTTTTGATAGACATAATTTGCCTTGGTGGCAGGTAATGGATCTATCGAGAGTTAACCCAAGGTACCTGAACCTGCTAAAGAATCCGATTTCTGCGCCCACAACGACATGACCAAGGGTCGTGATGACATGAACAATATTTTGAAAATATTTTTTTATTTTTTATTAATTAATAATCATATAATTACAAATTATATACTATTACCCTAACCGAGCACTAGCTACTATGGCCTTCGGCGCGTTTGTAGCGAAAACAGACTAGTGCCTCTGGTGGGAATCGAACCCACGACCCCCGCACTGATAAGCCAGCACGCTACTAACTAGCCTACCGGAGAACACTTTCGTTCGTTTCAAAATAGTTTTTTAATTAGTAACTACAAAAATATTAATAATGAAAATAATGAAATTTTCAATCACCTAGCGAACTACAACATCCCTGACTGAAAAGATGTCGTTTAAATGTTTTATTTTTAGAAACAGAAAATTAATTTCGATAGCTTAATTACTATCACGAATGCCCGCAATTCGACACCAGGATTGTCTTCGATGATTAACAAATATATTAGACCTTATAATTTTATCAAATGCTGCCGGTTTAATATCATTTAAATTCTTGATTGAAATATTTTCACCTGACACCCTCAATATAGTGTAGGGTATTCACAATAAAACTTATGTCATGCGTTTTATAAGATACTGTAGTTTGTTACTTCTTACGACATGTGGTTTTCTTCTTTCGTTTACTTAACTTAACTTTAGTTTTTTTTGGAAGATTTACTCTTCATCAATATTTGTTTGTAATAAATCAATTTTGATTTATTTTCTTTTTAACAAGCGATGCAAAGTTTCTTTATTTTCTCCCTCTGGGAAAATTTTTTTATATCACGCTGTGTTCGTATTTGTGCAAAAAATTATTTTGACAATGATAAAATCACGTTTCGTGTGTGATTAAAAACTTATCGTGACAAAGTTGTGAAAATGATCTTGATTTTATGTATGTATGATTTAGTTTTTGGAGGCAGTGATTGTGTGAGAGAATATAGACGAAAGTATGAATAAAATCTTATAATAACTCGCTCATATAGGAAGCCTCTCCATATTAATGTTTGGGTCTGATGTGGTGAAAACTCCTGCTAATCGGAGGTTTTTTAGCCAAAAATCATTGTTAATTAAAGCTGACTTACAGACTTTATTCAAACCTAGAGAGGAAGCTTTGGAAGGTACTGGCTTGAAGTTCATAAACGATAATTATGATCTGCTACGCTTAGAGATAAGATGCTATCTCTAAGCGTAAAGATCAGGTTCATTCTGTTAAAGATCTTTTTGATTCGGAGACAGATCATTATACCAACGGACATTATACCTATTTCTAGTGTGAGGGTTATGTCCAAAAGTTTTCGTATATAATCCCCATGTTATAATCAAAAATGTATTGGTCATTATTTTCATTTGCTACACTCAAAAAAAAAAAGGAAGTAAAGTCAGCAAAAAATTTCGCTAAGTCAGCAAAATTTTAATCCGAAGGTTGCTGACAAAAAAATTGCTCATGTCAGCAAAATTGTTGCTGAAAATTAGCGAGCTGACTGTTATTAACAAATTTAGTAGATTCAGCAAAAGTTTTACTAACACTTAGTGGATTAGAAATTAAGAAGCAGTTGCTTCCAAATTAGTAAAATTTTTGCTAAATATTAGTAGATGGAAAAAAAAACTCAAAGAAAAAAAATGTAGAAAAATTGTACTTTAGTTAATTTATTTGCTGAGAATCAAATAAAAAATTATTTACAATACGTTACAAAATATAAAAAATGTTAATACTCCCACATTGACTACTTGAATTAATGTAATATTTAAAAAAAAATAGAAATAATTATGTATAACACAACAACGATTTTTTCAACTACTTACATCTACTATTCTCATCAATGGTTGTCTTAATGATGCTATCTTTTAAAGGAACGCAAATGCCGCAGATAATTATAGAAACGAAACGAAATATAACACTTTATAACGCCTCCATCCCATAGTGCGGATTGTATATTTTTTGCTTTAGTTGATCTACCTGGCTGTATATTTGTTTGCAGTTTTACCACACTGGATTATTAATCACTATAAAACATTTAATTTATAAATACACATTTAATCTTTACACAAAGAAAACAATTTTTTAATTTGCCAACTGAAATTCGGTCAACTCAAATGAATTTTAGTTGCAACACCCATACTACTACTGTGACATCTACTGTAAATATCGTTCTACTAACTGAATTATAATAAAACTCTTCAATTCGTTTGAAACTTTATTTCTCTGTGTGTATTAAATTTAAATTTAAATATATTATTTTGTCTGTCATTAAGTAATAGCCAATTACTTTCACAAGCCGGTGACAACACAAATGTAAGTTTTTTTTAATCCGCAATTTTGTTTTATGAATGAAAAACAGATACAAAAAATCTTCCATGGTTGATTTTTTTATATGTCTTTCAAGAGTTGTACTTTTTAGTATCATTTTCCGCAGCACTACTACATCTTGACATGCCGCGACGTCTAATTCATTCTGCGTATATTTTTCAATCTGGTTGTCGTCCATACTATTAGTATTCCTGATTTACTAACTTTTCTACTAACTTATGAAGCTAGACGACCTTAGACATTCCTCAGTGGAGGAAAACCTAAAGCTCAGACGAAGGCCACGATCCAGAAATTTTTTTTTCAGCTAAGCCGGTTTACCGTAGAGGAGAAAATCACTAAGCTACACAGAAAAAACTAAAAACCGGGTTTCAATTAAAAATTTTGAATCAATTAATATTTTAATCGATTTTGCACCTATCACGGCAATGATCATATCAATTAAACTTTTATTGAAAATTAAAAAGGAAAAAAAGTTATAAATATATTCTACAAAGAAAAGAATACGATACTCATAAAAAAGTGTGTGAACGACACGTTGGTATGTGTGTTTTTTTTTGTTAATACTGTGTCTGTTTGTTTGTGAGTTTGTTTTGCTTGTAAACTTCTAATGCCTTTGTTACGGTATGCAGAAAATATTCTATTTAAGCATTCAGTGTATGAAAAATAATTTGAGAACTATGACTAAAACAAAATATGTATTTATATATTAAAAAGTCAATTAAAATATTAATTGATTCAATTAAATATTTGTTTAGAAACAAATTTTATTCAAAGCATATCTTTAATTAGATATTTTAGGTTGATAATTTTTTCTGTGTACGCCAAAAAAATAATTAGTCAACGAAGCCGGCTCTGGATATACCATCCGTAAGCCCAACGTCATGCCCTCTGCAAAGAGAAACTTTACTAGGATATCGATACAATGTGAATGTTTTCTGAATAATGGTATTAATGTCCATGGGGAATATGTTCACATTTTTTTTTTATGTTATGAACAAAAAATCTTCATCCATAATTCCAAAACTAGAAATAGGAATAATGTCCGAAGGGGTTTCATTATCCATAGTAGATTATCCATTCATTATCCATAATAGAAAGATTTTTTCAGCTAGTCTATAATATAGTACAGAGCAATAGTTTTTCTGGTATCCTTGTGAGTTTTTATAAATAATAAGGCTAAAATGTTTACCAGTAATTGTTTTTAAAAAATACCAAAATTTCCTTATCCACATTGCCTATATCGTTGACCCAGAGTGACCAAACGATTCGGAATAACCAGAAGAGCTCAGATATAAAAATAAATGCAAAACTATAAAATTTTTAAACTTATACCTCCAAATAAAAGTTTCCAAATTTTGCGTACAAAATTAACTCGAAATAATTAAAAAAAAAATTATATAAATCCCAATTTTAAATACTTTTTACAGGGACAATTCTACAGACTTCGTATTAAGAATTTCCGAGGTCTCCAATTTTATCCTTTTTATCAAATTTTATTTGATTTATAGTAACAACAGTAATTGATAACTTGAATTGGACATCAACCAGTTGTATTTTGTTTCCGGTGGAGAGTAGTTTTGACTCAATTTGTTATACCAACCAGTATTATTAACAGCATTAGTCGGTATGGTCCAACCCTTACAATAGTAATAAACTTTGGTCTCTACTGTAAAAAACACCTAACAACATTTGATTATTCATTTCCGTCACTACTTACATTAGTTAGTGATGAAAATAATCTTTGCAACAATTTAATTGACAGTGACACATTAAATATACACAGAGAGAATTTCTTGGACGAGTTTTAATGAAGTTTTCTTCTCAAAACTATGAAGTTCTCTTGACAATAGTTTTAATGAAATTCATAGTCATAGTTTTAATGAAATTACTTTTAATGAAACTTTTTCTAAGTCGTATGAAATTGTTAATAACTCTAATTAAATTTTTCATTAAATTTTATAAGAAACTGCATTAGTTTAACGAAAAGTTTCAATGCACGAGTTCTAATGACATTTGCAGATCTCATGCAAAAATAATTAATATCATCCAGACAACTATCTCCGTGTAGCGTAAAACGATTGCTTAACCTTTAACTGTCGAGGTGAAAATTTTGGGACATAGTTTATGAACGTGGTGGTAAGTTACACCAGCATGTGCTGTAACTCCGCTCGTGCTAGTGATCTAGCTCAGCCAAAAAACACAAATGAATAACAACGATCACAGTATGAGAAGATACTAAGAGATTAAATTCAATTGGGAGCGCAATAGAAGAGATAAGTTTTAAAAAAAATGGTAATGAGAGGGTAAAATTTACCACCACCTCGTTTAGTGAAAGGTTAAAAAAAACAATTAATTTCTATTTGAATTACTCAATTCCAGCCCTGATTTCGTACCTGAAAGAATTATCGTACACTGAAAAAATTATTTGATTTCGTACACTGAGAAAATTATATTAATGAAATAATTACATAGAACCTTGTTTCGTAGATTTATGAAGTATTTCATTATACCAAGAAATTTGCCTTAATATTACGAATTTTTCATAAAATTTCTTAGTTTCTAAGAACATTCATTCGATTTCAGAAAATTATTTCTTCATAAATGTAATGAAAATTTTCTTTACAGCTATGAAATTATTTCAATAGCCGATTAGTTTTATTTTTCATAAAATTTCAAAATTTCATTAATTTTCGTGCATTTCAAACTTCAGTTTTAAAGATTTGATTCTCAAGTGTTCAACATATTTATTAAGTGTTTTATTATTTCAATTCAGCCTTGTATTAATTTAAAAAAAAATTATACGAAATTGTTTAAGAAATGAGCGATTCATTGGCTTCCAATGAATTTTTCAAGACATTCATGAAACGTTTTGTTAAAAAGAGGAACTTCTTAATATTAAAAAATTTTATGAAACTGTTTTCATAAATACTACAAAATTTTCATTGTCGGAATGACTCACTAGTTTTATGGAAATGTTCATTGCTCCTTCTAAAGTTCACAAACATTGCCTTAGATGAAACCAGTTTCAAGATTGTATGAACAGTTTAAATTGACTAGTTCCAGTGACAATTTCGTTAAAGCTTAGAAGAAATTCAGTGAAGATAATTCTCTCAGTGTAGTCTTAATTCTGTTCTCAAAACTGACACTTGTATGGAATTTAATTACATCTAACATAATGATTGATATCTTCCACTTGTATAAATCTTAACATGTTAATAATAATGCAATTTCATTTGCAACCTTACAGTACAATCAATTTGTAAGAATAAAATGAATCCATTCCCGATGAACAAAGTTCCGATATAGGTATATATATCATATATGGTCATATTAAAGCTGATTCTTATGAGACTCCATGGGATCTTATCTGATATAATTTGATCCGAAAAATGGGTCTATCTAATTTGATCAAGTTATATATAACATGCTAAAATTTAATATAACTTTCTTAAATATTCTTTGGAAATCCGCAATGCGATTTTGTTTTACTTTTTAATAATAACGAAAATTTAACTATATATCAATGGATTGGAAATTAGACCTTGATTTCAATTTGACCAATATGGGACGCCATACACAATTATAGGTAAAAGTGACAGAATTTTGTGACTTGTTTCTACCATATATGTTTATATCAGGCGCGGATACAGGAAAACGTTTTGGAAAGGGCAGTTAAAGTATTTTAACTAACTTTTTTAATATTTTTTACGTTTTTTGTATTGAAAGTTTTATTTTTGAGCAGCAATATCACAGTTTTCATCCCCCTAGACCCGCGCCTGTTATCTATACTTATCAAAGAAGACAAATTAGCTTTTTTGCTTTTTTATGTGTTTTTGCTTTATTGGTATTTTTCCGATTTTGAGCATTAAAGCCTGCTTGTTTGCAGCAGGGTTTCTATATCAAAACTTTACATTCTTGACCATTCCATTTTTAGTGTTAAAACCCTGATAAAGCTGCAAAAGGCTTTACATGGCTTTTTCTTATGATTGTGGCTTCTTATTGCTTTTTTAAGATTTTCTGACTTAATACTCATAAAATATATTTATTCCATAACTGTGAACTTATGTTTTTAAATGTAGCTTTTCTAAGTTTTTACTTTTACTTTTGCACAATATTTTTTAATTTTGCTTTAAACACATTGAATTTTGCTTTTTTTGTCTATTCTGATAGTTATATATAAAGTTAGAGATTTTTTTTGGTTCATTTAACCATATTTCTTTATATAATTTATATATAGAAGTGATAATGTTTGTCTTTTTAATTTTAACACAGACTTGTGTAGAATTATATGTGATGTCATATATTATTATATATAAAGGTGATAGAATATTGTTTGTATAGTGTTTTATATATATACTTATAATATATTTATATATGGAAGTATTTATGATCTCATATTTAGTTATATCAACTATATATGATGAGAATAAAAATAGCAATTTGTATATATCATGATATATAACAATATATGATGCTATATAGCGCTGTATTAAAACTTGTCGTAAAAATAAATAGAGATATAAATATATATTGTTACATAGAGCCTTATGAAATTATATAAATATATTAATATATATAATATATATAATATACTATAATTATATTCATGTTATATATATACTATAATAAACTTTTTCGTTCGGGTATGCATTTGCAAAATAAAATTTTTTATTTTAAAAAATATTATAATCCATCAATAAATTTGTGTCATCTAAATGACATTTATGGATTGTCGACACATTTATGACCAGATATT
>CM037854.1:195877184-195922432 GCA_021234595.1 Delia radicum
AAAAATTATTATAATCCATCAATAAATTTGTGTCATCTAAATGACATTTATGGATTGTCGGACACATTTATGACCAGATATTTGCAACAACAAATAATTGTTTGTTAAAAAAACCACATACAAAACTTACTAAACCACTTGCAATTGATACAGTGGAGTAGTGAACAACAAGTTTAAGACAACAACAACATTTACTATATTAAATCCACACACTTTATATGAGCCTGTCTGTCTGTGACTTGGATTACACTCAGGTATTGGCGCGCTGAAACTTCTACCTTAATTTAAATGCTGTGAACGTTATTATTAAACCTCTAATGTATTAAAGTGCCAAAATGATAAAATTAGGGATGGAAATGTTGTTTTCCATTTTGTATCAACCACACAAAAAATTGTTCTTTCTCGACCCTCAGGGTACCAACAAAAATTTTTCAATCTATTCAAACTTGCAAAAATATTTATCTACAAAGATTTTTTCCACATACTAAATGACATTTAAATGTCCCCAATACTATTCCGGACAATACTATTCCGGAGTAGTTGAAGTGTAAATCCATTTTTACCATTGTTATGAACAGCGACTTTGTAGTCAGTAGCCAAAAGCGATTTTGAACCAAATACTTTTGAAGGGATTTGAATGATTTATTATAAAAATATGCAATTACACCCAGAAAAAAGATTTTTTTGAAATTCGGTCAAATCATTAAAATATATTTGATAAGACGTTATTTCATTAGGAATTACCTAAAATCGATTAGTAGATCAACAGTACTTGTACTGGCTATTAAAAAGAGGAACTAGAAAAACAATCCTATTGTACAATTATTAGTATTTCTGATCAACTTTTCAAATAAAATTCGGTTAGTATTTGTGTATGGTAGAAGCAACCATTTATTAGTGGTGGTAGAAAAAAATTGGTGCAATCTATAAAATTATTAAAAAATGTCGTACTCACCAAGTGGTAACTGGAAATACGGGTTTCCGAATCAAATATGAAATTAACTTAGACTTTCCGTACACGCCAGAAAAAAATACAATTTTGAATTTGTTTTGCAGTAATTAATATGTTTACAATGATTAAAATTTTGAAACCTAAACAAAGATATATCAGCAATTTGCAGCCAAGTATATATATGTTTGGCGGTAGAGCGCTTTCGCTTTATCCTATATTTGCAAGCAAACATGTTATGTCAGAAATATAAGAAACGGAAATATTTTCAAACAATGTATATTACCAGCATTTATATTTCCAGCAGGGCATTTTTTTTTTCAGCGTGTAGAACCAACCGAATTGCGGATTGCATTATTAAGCGAATCAACTAACGATTGGTATTGGTAAACGAATTTTAGAATATGTTTGTTTCCGAACAAATATTTTAATTCAAATTTAGTGGTGTAATGGGTAGAGCGACAGTCAATTACTCGGAATTTCCGAGTTCAAATCCAGGAAAAGTTTTTTTTTTATTTTAGATATGTTAAGGGTAAGAAGAAGAATTAACGCTTTTTCTCAAAAAATTATAAACACTATAAATTTTTAAATCAGAATAGACTAGTTTCTACCTTTTATGGACAGGCGTCATCAATGATTTTCCATTTAAGTTGTATTATTATTTGTGTCTTATAATTGTCAGATTGTCTTTATATGATACATTTTTTCAACAATCTGCGGCTGTAAGAATCAAACCTGCGCTCTTCTTACATTACAACGTAACAATACCAAGTCATGACCGTTTAATTCTTTCGTATTAGCTTTTTCTGTTATTGTATATTATACTCAGAAGTGACAACATTAACAAACACATATATTCTATTTTAAAATTTTTTTTATTTATTTTTCTAATCTCCTTCGTCTTTAGTTTTTCTAATCACCTCAGTTTTATTTTTTTAATTAATTTTGCAAACAAATAATTAAAGAAAATTAAAAGTAATTGCGGTGGCAATGTGTAGGACAGAAGACTATTTAATTTGAAAGCCATCGTTCAAATACTTGAAAAAATCAAAATAAATTTTTTTTTTCAATAAAAATTTGTGAAACATAATAATACTTAAGAGGAATATAATAATGAGACAACTGAATATTAGCTTCCACGACTCTAAATATATTTTTTTTATATGAAGATAGTTGTGGTAACCGCCAGAATTCGATTGGAAACAAATTCGATTGCCACAACTGAGACTGTTTTCTGGGTTGTAAAATGTATGTCAATATTATAAAGAAGCTTTTGTGATTAAATCATGTGAAAACATAACATTTAATGTTGTATGTCTGTTTGGCATGTATTTACAAATATAATTAGCAGGGACCGGATTTTTCAATAAGTCTACGAACTGGATAAATAGAATATCAAAGAATTCGCGTTAAAATGCCATCGATTCGTTAGTGCATACTTTGCTATATATTTCAATATGTGCATTAGTCCGTCCATTCCATTCCATGCAATTAATTATTGCTGTTGCTTCGTCCTATATTGGATTGTTTTGGTTGCAACATTCCGGAACTTCGTGTGCTCATTCAATTTTAATAAATTTTAAAAAAAAGAAACAATCATATTCTAACAAATAAAAAAAATAATTCTTCAAATGTTTTTTATATTTCTATTTATATTGTGACAGAAATTTCAACATTTATATTTTGTTTTAAATAAAAAAAAAATTTCCAAAAAATTTAAAAATTCAAAATGATAACTTTCATATTGTTCATATTTATGGCTCATATTTAATGCACAAAACTTTAAATTTAAATCATTGCTTCACGTTTTGTGTAGGTTTTTACCTATTTTTTTACCGTTTTAGCGAATATGAACGCTTAAAGATCAATTGACCTGAATCAAAAATTAATTAAGCCATTGAAATCAGCATGTCCGATATATATTGTATATAATTAATGGTCAAATCCCTATTAATTTTTTCTATGTCATGAACTGTAATTTAAGTTAAAATTTAAGTTTGTAAAATAGTAACGCACTTTTTCTAGCTTTTAAAAGACCAACCAATGTAACATGTTTTTTTTATTTTTTAAAAAGAAAGAATGCGTGCTAAAGAAAAATACATTATAAAAATATTTGCAGACTTTGCTTGAGCTCAAAAAGATTGGCTGCACACTTTGAATACTTTTGCAAAAGTAGGCCAAATTGCGATAATTTAATGTTAGCTACATGCTTCATTTATCTTTAAAAAAATTGTACATGGTTATTATTTTCGCCCACTAAATTATCCACATCTAAAGGTGCTCCAATTTGGACTTTTCTATATTTCCGGTTTGGTTTCTACGACGGCAAACAAAAAATAGCGGCCGTATTCCCTTTAAAATCTGGTACATGCCTTTGGATCAGTTCCGAATGATGTTGTCAATGGCAATGCCAATATTGGCCCACTTCTCGAATAACTTCGCCAACAATCTGCTGCCTACATGCGTTTCAGAGCAACAGGTATGACAAGCAAATCCTCTAAATCCTTACCATTCATTGGAACAGCCTATTGTTCAAAGTTCTGATGCTAACAAGGGCAAGTGAGGCCAACATTTGTTTTATTTCATATGAAGAGGATTTATAAAGATTAACTTGAACCTAATTTTTGGATCTGATTTTCATACATAAAACAAAATTTTGTATTAAAAGAACTTACATTTTATGTTGTGAAAGTAATTGTCTATTAATTAAATTAAAGACAAAATAAAATATTTAAATTTAATAAAGATTAAATGTGTACTTGTAAACTAAGTGTTTGTTGTTATTAATAATGTAGTGTGGTCAAATTGCAAACAAATATACCTTCAGGTAGACAGACTAGAGCGAAAGACACACACACACATCTTATGTTACCTTTTTCTTGTTGCAAAATAAGGTAGTATTACATATTTTGTTGTTTTTTCGTTTGGTTTCTAGAATTATGTACGTCATTTGTCTTCATTTAAATGACAATCATTGATGTAAGTAGTTGAAAGATAATTTTGTTTATGTTATATACTAGCTGACTAGGCAAACTTTGTTTTGCCTTCAAATTTTAATTGTAATTAATTCTTTAAATCAAGAAATTTCTTTTACGCAAATAAATAATTAAAAAAATAAATTCACATTAGTAAATCATTTTAAAATTTGTAATTTCATGGGAAGCCCAACGCGGATTCATGTTTACTTCTTTATCTTTTTTATTTATTCTAGGACTATGAGGAACGCTAAAACAATTTTTGAACAACATTATTAAATAACCTTGCAAAAAGTCTTGAATGTGATAATTTATTTTAATGCTTATTTGCTTTTTGCTTTTGGTACCACGCCCATTTATCCCATTCCGCCCATTTTCAGTTCGACTACTAATATTTGTAATTGATGGACTCGTACAAAATTTGAAGGCTATATAGCTAATATAGAACCCTAGATATTTAATATTAATATTAATTTTGTTTATGAACTAAATAATCACTTTGTATGGGAGCTGCCACGCCCACTGGTATGATCCCGCCCAATGACTATTCATAATATAATCAACGTGCACAAATTTCTAAGACTCTGGCTATTATAGAACTGTAGATATATGATATTAAATATTTACTTTGTATGGGACCTGCCACTCCCTACTGGTCCGATCCCGCCCATTTTTTTCCTGATTATTAAAATCAGTAAAATATGGGATACTGCAATGTTTTCAAAACTCTGGCTATCATAATAGTCAAGATATATGATGTTATTCAATTTATGTGGGAGGGGCCACGCCCACTTGAAATATATATAGCCGAAAACCTAATTTGGACTATAGCCTTTCAAATGAAACTGGTTTGGGCTAAATCGGTTCGATAGTTTTAAAGTCTATAGAGGACAAACATACAAACATTGTATTTTATATATATAGATTATTTTTATGTTTCCGCTCATAACTTTAAAAAAAAAAAAATTCCGGAACGATATATAGCCTATGTCCATCCTGGAGGACCAAATTAAATATTGGTGAAAAAAATTTAGAAATCGTATGATTAGTTACGGAGATTACTTTCTACAAACAAACAAACAAACAAACATACAAACATTACCTCTTTATAATATTAAGTATAGATAGTATAGATAGTATAGATTAGTATAGATAATTATTTCTATATATTTTCAGATGCATCATTAATTCATGTCGTCAATGTGGGAGTATGAACATTTTTATATTTAGTAACGTATTGTTATTTTTTTTTTTTTTTGAAAGAATCACAACAAAATGTTTAGGATTTCAGCAAATAAATTGACTAAAGTATAATTTTTCTACAAATTTTTATATTTTTTTCTGTCTACTAATATTCTTCAAAAATTTTGGTTGATTTTTACCAAGGATTTTTTAATTTCTTATCCACTTTGTGTTAGCAAAGCTTTTTGCTGAATACACTAATTTTGTTGCTAAAAATCAGCAAGCCCGACTAAAATTTGGTGACTTCAAAAATTTTTGCTGACTATTGCCATCCTTTTTTTTAGTGTAAATGTCAAAGAGTGAAGCGTAATCTAAAAAAATTAAAATAATAGAAAAGTAAGTAAAATAATAGAAAAATAAGTTAAAATTATATAAAGATATGTTTTAAGTTTCAAGGCGCCACGTTGTTTAGTATTTTTTTTTTTGGAGCCATCAAATTTAAACGATCTCGGCCAATTTTTAAACATGGAAAAAATTGGTCACCGTTATGTAATACAATACTAGCGTTTGAAAGGTCCCAGACCGACCAATATTAAAGCTGACCTAGTGTCTACTCCGGGGGGGGGGGTTTATTCCTGCGTTTACGACTATAAAATATAGGGTGGCGGATGTTGCCAAGGCGAACACAGTAACTGAGGTGTCCACCCCAGAAACGGTTAAGAAAATCCACGAAATGGTATTGGATGATCGTCGGCCGAAAATGCGTGAGCTGACTGAAATGCTAGGAATATCAGAAAGTGCTAAACATCGCGTTTTTACCGAAAATTTGGAGATGAGAAAGCTGTGGGCAAGATGGGTATAGCGATTGCTCACTGAAGATGAAGGCCAGAATCAATGAATTCAAGTTCGAATTGCTTCAAAACATGAAAAAAATAGCTCGGCGGTAAAATATTTGCCAACAATGAAGAGGTGGAGTCTACGGTTTAGGTCTATTTTAAGGAGCTAGACTCTTCTTACTAGAAACAAGGTATCGAAGCTATTGAATACGCTGGGAAAAGTGCATAGAGCTAAAAGGAGATTATGTTGACATATAAAGAACATTTTCCCCAAATTTGTTGTGTTTTCTTTGTTAGGTTAGCTGATTTTGGGACCGACCTCCTACCACAGTAACAAAAAAGGCAAAATGTAAAAAAGTACCATATTTGCCATCCCTGATGGAAAATGTTCTATGGTTATTGGATTTGTAATGAAGTGATCTAAATTTGTAGCCATCTAGCCAATCCCAGCTATCAAAGATTTTTTTGAATTTAATTTGGTCCATACATTTGTCGGTGCAGTACACAAACCGACCTTAGTTTTAGCTTAATTGAAACACTCAACATTGATGCTACATGCGAAAATATTCTAAACCTAATAGGAATTATACTTTCGGTATGGGCAAAAGTAGAATCATTGAATTCTACCGAGATGATATTAAAACTGTTGAAATAGTCTTATCAATGAACACATCCCTTCTGTAATCCGAAATATACGACTCCAATTCGAAATTCAAAGCTATTTTACAGCTTTCTTTGAACTTTTTGGAAGTGTAACCAAGTTGTAGAAACATGTTAACAGTAGAGGGTTAACTACGTGGGCCTGGTTATTTTGTTTTATATGCTCGCTACTATTACATTACATTTATATTGTCTTTGTGTTTGTTTCCAAAACAATTTTTTCTCAGATTATCCAGATTATCATTAATTACAATTGATTTTTATAATAATTTTAAATTTTATTATATTGTAGTTTTGCTGTTTTTTTGTAGTATTATTTTGTAGTGTTGAAATTTTTAAACATGTTGAAGTTTAAACAAAAAAAGACCTGTCCGTTCATTCGTTAGGCTCTCAGCGTCTATTTGAAACGTTGCTGTATTAAATTAATCTAATTGCAATAGATGTGAATTTTATTTATAATAATCCAAATGCAATAAATTTTTAATGACGTATATAGCACCAAGTTTTTGTTAGTTTATTCTAGCCATGATTTTGATGTTGTAGCAATTTTTTGCTTATATCTAGACTGGATAATAGATCATAAAAAGTTATTACATATAGATTTTGAAGTCATGGGAAAAACTAATGAGATATCGTAATAAAAATTATGTTGACTTATGAAAATCTCACGATATATTTTCAATAACTGTATAATAGACATGCCATTTAGTTGATACAATTAAAATTCATTTTAAAAGTTTGTCTCATTTCGTCATTGCAGGCCACATACATTTGATTGAACAATTTTAATTTCAGCTAAATTTGTATAATCCTAAAAGAGAAACAATTTCGTACTCTAATGATTGACTTAATTTTAGGGAAGATTCTCAATAATTTCTTAAATCGCTTTGCTTCCCTACTCATCTTACTCACACTCACTTATAAACTTGTTTTTATATCCTTTAAAACTCGCTTTCATTTATTAAAACCGAACGGCGCAAACTAAAGCTTTATTAATGCCAGTAGTATGCATGCAGACTGATTTTACCAGTGGGTTTCCATATTACTCAGTGTAGCTCAATCTGCTCTCGTTTTATTTGTTCACAAACTCGCACTGAGCAAATGAAAACATGTTGCAGAAATTTAAAAATTTAAATAAATTTTTATCTTGTTTTTAAATAATAGTTAAATAAAAATTTTAATTATGTCAAATATTAATTATAAAATCAGCAAGATAAAATTAAAATATATTAATTTGAGTTGTTGGTTAGTTCGGTTAAAGATCATGAATATTTTTCCATATTAACAGAAAAATTATAATTTTATTTGTGATAATTTACTTTAATTAACAGAAAAAACAATTAGAAAAAAAGTTATTTGACACCTGCATGAATGGAGTTAACTTTCTAGCCCGCAACGGCCTTCATCAACATTTTTCGTGCCTTAAAGTGTTAAATTGTAAACATCATCTATTTAACTCAACTAGTTCGCAGTAAATTTCGTCATACTCAAAAACTAAGTTACGGCACATTTTTAACCTAACTAGTTGAGTTAAATAGATGATGTTTACAATTTAACACTTTAAGGCACGAAGAATGTTGATGAAGGCCGTTGCGGGCTAGAAAGTTAACTCCATTCATGCAGGTGTCAAATAACTTTTTTTCTAATTGTTTTTTCTGTTAATTAAAGTAAATTATCACAAATAAAATTATAATTTTTCTGTTAATATGGAAAAATATTCATGATCTTTAACCGGATTAACCAACAACTCACATACAATTTATATAGATCAACAATAAAAATTCACTATTAATATATTAATTTTTAATAGAAAATAACGAAATAAACGGTGCTTCTTATACAGGTATAGAACTTTAAGTTGGCAACACTTTTTTAACTGGTGGACATTTTGCCAGCTGTCAAATGATTTATGTTTAGTTTTGTTTGGCATTTCAACATTAATAGACTGACGCCTGAACAACGCTTTCAACTTGTGCAAATTTATTTTGAAAAGCATGGTTTTGTTCGAAATACGTATCGCGCACGAATTTTGCGAATTGTGTTTAGCGATGGAGATTACTTTTGTTTAAATGGATACGTCAATAAACAAAACTGCCGTATTTGAAGTGATGATAATCCTCAAGTGTATGTTGAGACACCGTTACATCCAGAAAAAATGACTGTTTGGTGTGCTTTATGGACTGGTGGAATCATAGATCCGTACTTCTTTAAAAACAATGCTGGTCCGAACGTTACAGTCAATGGTGACCGCTATAGAGCCATGATTCTTACTTGTTCTTTCATCAATTGAACAACCATGATGTGCAGGAGCTGTGGTTTCAACAAGACGGCGCAAAATGTCACACATCTCGTTCCACAATTGATTTATTGAAGGAAACGTTTGGTAACCTCATAGTTTCACGTTTCGGACCCGTAAATTGGCCTCCAAGATCGTGCGATTTAACGCAGCCGGGCTATTTTCTGTGGGGATATGTGAAGTCACTAGTCTACTCCGATAAGCCCGTAACGATTGACCACTCGGAGGACAACATTCGCCGCGTTATTGCCAATATACGGCCACAAGTGTTGGATAAAGTCATCGAAAATTGGACCTCCATATTAGACTAAGTCCGAGCCAGCCGTGGCGGTCATATGCCAGAAGTCATATTTAAATTATAATGCCAGAAGATTATCATTCGAATAAAGTAAATTTCATGCCAATTTAAAAAATTCATCTTTGTTTTTTCTGTTTCAAAGTTCAATACCAGTATAAAAAACGCCGTGTATAAGAAAAATGAAAGTGAGTATTTTAAGCAAAAAAATTGTTAACATGATGCTATCATTTTTTAGGGCAAAAAACAATGTTTTAATTTGCTTGCCCGATTTCGAAATTTTTTGTTGATGAGAGGCGTGGGAAGTGTAGTCTCTCTATTTGTATATACTCTTTAAATTTTACCATCGTTTATACTAAACTCTAGCGGTGGCAATGTGCACATCAATTAATGAACCTGTCGTTTGGCTGCATTAAAACGTGTAAATTTGTCGCCAACGCAGACATTTTTTAACGCTGATTATTCTGTGTATGTGTAGATGCGTAGAACGTGCAACGCAATAAGAGAGAGAAACATAAAATCAGTGAACACAAGTCATAACAAGAGGAGCTCTAGGAAAAAGATCAAAGCTAATGGCAAATAGAGTTGGGTGTTAAGTAACGAAACTAAACGATGGTCATAAGTTGTAAACTTATAACTGACGGTTTAATTGCAACTTCAGAAATGCATTACCAATGACTTTAATATAGTGAAGAAATTGTTAGAAATGCTTACCTTAAGTTTAAGCTCAACTATAAGTTTTGAGCAGTCATCCTATGACCATCGGATACCTAGCTTTGTTGTATGAAAACAAATGGAGAATAAAAAAAATATAGTGTTGTGGAAAAACATACAACTAAAAAATAGTTGGGACGTTCATAAAATAGTGAACATAATTATAAGATGTTTTGAACTGAAGTTTCTTACCTTGAACAAATCTGAATAGTCCTTGCGAAGTTATTTAGTTAAGAAAATCAGGAACGGATAGGTTATGAAACGAATTCATGGACAAGACGCTACTACTACACGTGTTGTATGCTCTGAAGGAAGCTTGGTGGACATAATTCGCTTTCGGCTCTTCGTCGCCATATAATGAGCAAATGTGTTGTGTCCCGTAATTAGGCCATCAATTATACGACAGTCAGCTTTACACAAACGACTAGGTTCACGTCAATTGACGATGTTGGAAAAGGGGTTAAATATTTACTCTTATTCAGATATCACGAAATTTCAATTTGGATATTACGGGTGGTATGGGATGCGTTTCATGTTTGTCGACGCTTTTTAGTTATACTAATTCGGCTTTTAACTAGTTTGAACTAATGTTTTATTAATATTTTACTAATGTTTTACCAATTTATTTTGCTAAAAAATTGTGCTAATAAGCACATTAAGACGGTGGACAACAACCAGATTGCAAGATATATGCAGATTGACGTAGAAGTCGCAGCATGTCAAGATGTAGTAGAGAAGAGGAAAATGATACTAAAAAGTGCAACTCTTGTAAGTTATATAAAAAAATCAACCATGGAAAATTTTGGTATCTGTTTTTCATCATGAAACAAAATTGAGGACTGAAACAACTTAAATTTTGTGTTGTCACCGGCTTGTCGAAGTAATTGTCTTTTAAATAAATAAAAGAAAAACAAAATTATATTTAATAAACATTAAATGTGTATTCGTAAACTTAATGTTTATGGCGATTATTAATGCAGTGTTGGTCAAATTGCAACCAAATATACGTTCAGGTAGACAGAGTGAAGCAAAAGACAAGGACACACATCTTACGTAATTTTTATGCTTCCTTTTTCTATCTACATCATTTGCAGCTGCCATCACATTTTGCAGCGCATTGTAAATTATTTTTAAAATAATCACAAACTTTTTTTTAAGATTTTCAGAAACTACCTTATATTCAGCAAAAATTTTGTTATCTTTTACCAAGGAGTTTTTAATATTGAATTAACTAATTACTAATTTTGTTGCTAAATATCAGATTTTGCTGACATTAGCAAGTTTTTGCAAGCACCCTCCTGACTAAAATGTTGCTGACTCAGCAAAACTTTTTTTGAGTGGTTGCAGAAAAACTGCAGATTTTTGTTTTGCTAAATATTATTAAATCTGTTCACTTTCCAAAATTTTAGTTGTTTTCGATGTGAATTTTAGTTAATTAAAAATAGCATTTTACTCTGCAAAACTAGCAGAAACTTTTACTAAATATTTGTAGACTCAAACTAGTAAGCAAAAACGGCAATTTAATTTAGTATAATGTTTATTTTGTTAAAATCCACAGACATTTTTGTTAAAAAATTGTAGATTGCTAATTTCATAAGGGCAGATTCTTATTCGCTATAAAAAACAAACTAAATTTTTTTTTTTTTTAAATTTCACATTTTTTAATGATTTTTTGTCTACTAATATGTAGTAAATGTTTTTCCTGATTTTAGCGGATTATTTACTTATTTTTAATTAACTAAAATTTAGCTCAAATATAACTAAATATTTGTCAATTCAACATATTTAATTTCGCTATTCTTAATATTACTGCTATTTAGTAAAAAATCTGCTAATTTTAGAAGTTCTTTCTGCAAGATCACTTTTAACTTATTTTTATTAACTTTTGTTGCTATTTTTGCAGTTTTATTTCTATGAGTGCAGTTCGTGGTAGGATGTTGTTTATAATCATGCCCTATTTATACCTACACTCAAATAAAAGTCTGTAAAGTCAGCAACATTTTTGCTGGGAGAGCCTTGCAGAAAAATTGTTAATATCAGCAAAAAAAAAAATTAAAAAATTTGTAAATTTAGCAAAAATTTTGCTGAATTTTGAAAATTTTTTGCTGATTTTAGCAATTTTTTTTTGCAAAGAGTCTCCCAGTAAATATGTTGCTGACTTTACAGTCTTTTTTTTGTGAGTGTAGTTTCTTAACAAAAATCTAACATGATACATAACTGTCCAGCGGTATCAAAAACGAAATTGAGAATCATGTGCTATTACTTAATACCCCTAATAATATTGCAATAATCTTTTGCAATAATTTTGAAAGTTTTATGATCAAACATGATCAATCACTTTCTTTGAGCAGTTAATAAAAAGTATAAAAACAAGATTGATTTTTGTACATTCAAATGCAATCAGAAAAATTCCACTTGCAATGTTCTCACGATCAATCTTACACTTAAAGCTGAATTGATGGACATGCATGGTAAAACTGCTTTTTTGTAGCATTGATCAAGTCCATTCATTCAGTCAGTCATTCACTCATCCATCTGTCTGTCAGACAGAAGCTTATATCATATATATATTTTTTTAATAATAATAAATTTGGATATATTTTTATGATTTCTTTTCTTTTGGAAAACATACAAACACAATTTAAATTAGCCACATAAAAAAGAAAACGAAAAAAACTTTTAAATATTCATGTAAGGAGTGAGATCGAAAACAAACTTACGACTACTTTTGTGTAATACACTGAACTTTCATTCGTGCCAAGTTGCCTTTAAGAAGGTTGTCAGATTATGTGTGCAAAATATTAAAGCGATCGCCTCATTATTTCGCTTACAAATAAAAACTGAACAAAATGTGAGCAATAGTTTTATTTTGGTATATTTAGCGCCCTAGTTGATAGGAGCATACCGTATTGGGAACAGTATTGACAGTATTGGGAACAGAGATATAAGCCGTGCTAAACGTCGATGGCTACGGCTCCAGGCAAAAACAGTCGGTGGCGGCAGCTTAATCGCCCGTAACCGCCAAAATATGGTAAGCCGCGGCTAGGAGTGAAAAAGTGGCGTCTGATAATCGTCTGAATGTTTCATATGAACTTTGAACTTTGTAGGTATAAAATCCAAATTTTTCCAAAATGGCAATACACATGAAAGGTAAATATCTTTTTGGATTGCAAACACTCTTACCAACTTTTGTCCAAGAAAACTTGCTAAATCTGACCAAAAAAATCGCTAGAAATAGCAATTTTTTTTTAGCTAGAAAAGTGCTAGACTAGCTAAATTTTATAAAAACCCGCTAAAACCTGAAAAATATAGGAATTATTGTGCTCTTTGACATTTTTTTAGGTCTTAATTATTTAGTATTACAAAATAGATCAAAATAATACAAAATATCAGTAATATATTTTGTCCTAAAATGCAAAAAGGCTAAGTCAAAATAAATTTTTAGTTAACTTGTAGTAAGATGAATTTTAAGAATTTTAATTTATTATCTAGATATAGATAATAAAAAAAAATTTTCTAGATATAGATAATAATCAGTTGATATATTGACAAAATTTGATTTTTTTAATCACATTTTATGCATTTTGTAGCAGGACTTGAAACTTTGCCTAAAAAGTGAGATGGAGATGGATAGTATTTAGCGATTTTGCGCAGTTTTTCAGAATTTAGATTTTTGTCCTTAATCATTGGTTTATTAGAAAAATATTTATATATATAAATTTACAACCGCTATTCAAGAACTGTTGTGGTATTATTTTAGCACATAACTAGTTATTTTAAAAAACTTGTAATATAACTCTGCGTCTTCACATGCAATAAAATTATAGCAAGCAATTGTCAACGACTTAAACTCGGTTATTACTAATTTCAGACGGTTGGTACAAATTAACATTAGTTTTCACTGTAAGGTGTTGTGGTGTAATGGTTAGCGCGTTGGACTGTTACACAGATGGTCCCGGATTTGATCCCCGGTGGCGAGAACATCAATTTAGAAAAATAATATGTATGAGTTTTCTATCCCTCATAAATATCGCAGCGCCCACCTTCGGTGTTCCCATATCACTTAACCACACCGAAGTAAAACAATGCATCAGGGCTATGAACCAAAAAGCTTCAATAAGTTCGCCAACGCTCAGGTGGCGAGCAACAACTGTTGTAAGACTTATCATCTCGCGCAATTACAGTGTTACCGTGTCTGAAGAACTTCATCTTTCCCTACATTTAATCTCTTCTCTATCCCCTTTCCAAAGAAAGCAACACTTTAATAGAAGGAATTTTTTATTTTTTTTTTATTAATTAATAATCATATAATTACAAATTATATACTATTACCCTAACCGAGCACTAGCTACTATGGCGTTCGGCGCGTTGTAGCGAAAACAGACCAGTGCCTCTGGTGGGAATCGAACCCACGACCCCCGCGCTGATAAGCTAGCACGCTACCAACTAGCCTACCGGGGCGCACAATAGAAGGAATTTCCTAAGTGTTGCTCTTTTAAAAAAAACAAAAACCTTCGTTTAATTTAACACTCGAAATATTCAGATATCTAACTGAATTTATAAGTTGTTACCATTAATATACACTTTTCAATTCGGTTGCCACTCTATTTCTCTGTGTGTAACAATTGGAAAATAATCAGATTTAAAAATTGAGATGAATAGTGAAAGTGAGATTCCGAATAGTTACTAATGATATTTTCTATCATTCTTTAAATACAAGCTTATCCAGATTTTCTGATAGTCGAAAGACTAATGAAAGTATTATTGATTTTTTCTTAAGAATTGTTCATTCAAATATGAAAAATAAAATTGTAATTATGTGATTATTGAATATGTCAAACGGCTTAGCCGATTGAAGCCGATAGTGTCGGCGGAGACGTCGGCTTGGAAATAAACCTGTCGGCGGTTAACTGGCTGACGAACGGCGGCTTTCATCACTGATTGGGAACTTGTTTCGTAGCCTTCATCAATAATTTAAAAAGAATCTGTAGAACAATTGATTGTCCTGAGTTTTAGGGTCGAATTACGACATTCGTGATCGTAATTTTGCTATCGAAATAATTTTTTTATTTCCGAAAATAAAACATTTAAATGAAAGTTTTTTTAATCCGGGATGTTGTAGTTTGGTAATTGATTGTTATTTATTTTTGTAATCACTGCTTAAAAACACAGTTTTCGAACGATTTCACTCGATCACGAATGTCGTAATTCGACCTCTGGACAACTGAGCATAATTTCTTTGTACGAAATTTAAGTTTTTTTTTTTTTTTTAATTCTCCGTTTTTTTTTTTGCCATCACGTTTTGGTTAAAGTTCATTTGTAAACAAACTAATGATACATTTTGACACTTAATCTGACGACCAGTGTGGCCATTTTAGCATTTTTGCAGCTAGATTTAGCAATTTTTTTTTTTTTTTTTGGTTTAGCCGCAAATTTTCCATTTAGCATTTTTTGTATTAATCATTTAGCATTTTTAGCTTTTTTATTTAATAAATTTCATATAAATTTATTCATTTAAATATAGCTATGGCAACCATGTGAATAGTTATTGAAAAATAAAATCTGGAAGCACAGTGCATAAACGTCCTAATGTACTTTTAATATGGTAAAAAATGTATCAATGTAAGGATAAAATGATAAATGTATGGTTAAATGTATACGAGTATAAAAACGCATTATATGAAATCCTTTCAATGAATTAGCTTCCTTTATAATGAAGTTTTTGGTTTTACCATTAAGTAACGCGGAAGTTGAACGGGTTTTTAGTGGAATGAACCCTATAAAAACGAAAAAAGGAAATAGAATGATATTGAACACTATGAATTCGCTTCTTTATATTAGATGCGGTTTAAAAAGGTTAAATACATGTTGCCAACATTTTTTTGTAACGAATAATCTCATAGAAAAATGTAATAAAAACATATATTACAATGATATTTCGGCCGATTCTATGGAAGTTGAGGAAGAATACTCATTTGATGATGTGTTTAATTTATAACACAGTGCAACACGAAAAAAATAACCATATACGGATACCACTACGTGATAAAAGACTAAAAAAAAAAGACCCGTGTGTTCCAATTTTTCCGAAAGTCATCTCCTTTTTTGTTTATGGACCGCCAAAGATTTGGGGCCTCTTTATCATTTTCGCAAAAAAGTGATAATTTTCTCATAAAAAATGTAATAAAAACATATATTACAATGATATTGCGACCGATTCTATGGAAGTTGTGGAAGAATACTCATTTGATGATGTGTTTAATTTATAACACAGTGCAACACGAAAAAAATAACCATATACGGATACCACTACATGATATAAGACTAAAAAAAAAAGACCCGTGTTTTCCAATTTTTCCGAAAGTCATCTCCTTTTTTGTTTATGGGCCGCCAAAGATTTGGGGCCCCGGTATCATTTTCGCAAAAAAGTGATCATTTTCTCAGGCTCATATCTTGCAAACCGTTCAGAATTTCGATTTACTCTCTATGGCAAAGTTGTAGCTCTTGTCATAAAGAACAAAAATTGCGAACATATAAAATCAAAAAAACTTCACCTTCCAGATCCAAATCGCAAAAAACTTAAAAAATTCGATTTTTTTTACCTTTTTCCCCGTGTTCAGGTCCATAGGTAGCAAACCGTTCAAAATTCAAGGAAACAATCAACTACAAAAATTTACCTAAGATCTCAATAAACAAATTTCTAGAACATATAAACTTCCTGGGAATTGGGTTTGCTGCCTATGCACCTGAACAAGAGAAAAAGGAAAAAAAATGAAATTTTGTAGTTGATTGTTTCCTTGAATTTTGAACGGTTTGCTACCTATGGACCTGAACACGGGAAAAAAGGTAAAAAAAATCGAATTTTTTTAAGTTTTTTGCGATTTTGATCTGGAAGGTGAAGTTTTTTTGATTTTATATGTTCGCAATTTTTGTTCTTTATGACAAGAGCTACAACTTTGCCATAGAGAGTAAATCGAAACGGTTTGCAAGATATGAGCCTGAGAAAATGATACCGAGGCCCCAAATCTTTGGCGGCCCATAAACAAAAGAGGAGATGACTTTGGGAAAAATTGGGAGACACGGGTCTTTTTTTTTTAGTCTTTTATCACGTAGTGGTGTCCGTATATGGTTATTTTGCCATGACTTAAAAAATTACACACAGTGTAATTAAATCTCATAATTTTTGAACTATTTTTTTATTTTAATTTTTGTTGATTTTTTGTCTGATTTGACAGATAATTAGTTTTATCCTTCCGCTGAACGAATATAGTTGTGCATTCGCTTGAACAACGCTGGGAAATAATGCGACATTACTTTGAAAATCATGGTAATGTTGCAGAATGTGTGCGAAAATTGCGTACGGATTTTGGAAGAAGAGAAGCACCGTCAGCTCCGTATGTTCGTTATCTTGTGAAAAAGTGAAAGAAACTAGCATCCTCATCGATAAACCAAAGCGTGAAAAGCCAAAAACAGTGCGTACACCCGAGAATATTGCTGCTGTGGCAGAAAGTGTGCGTGAAGCGCCATCAACATCAATTCACCGTCGTTCTCAACAATTGAACATTTCGGAGACATCATTGAGACGAATTTTGCATAAAGACCTTGGTATGACGCCATACAAAGTCCAATTGGTTCAGGAGTTGAAGCCAACTGACCATCCAATGCGTTTTCGCTGCGCTAAGTGGGCCTGCCATCGACCTGTTTTTGAAGATCGCATTATCAGCCGCAGAGCTGATGTCGTTTGGCCACCTCGGAGCTGCGATTTGACACCGTTGGACTTTTATTTGTGGGGTGCCGTCAAAGATAAGTGTTACGCCAACAAGCCAGAGACAATTGACGCTTTAAAGGACAATATTCGTGAAGCCATTGGTGAAATACAACTGCACACAATCGATAATGTGCTTAAAAATTGGACCGATCGTGTAGGCTACTGCATGGCCAGCCGAGGCAGCCATTTGAATGAAATTATTTTCCATTATTAACCGGAAGGATTGCACTTTCAAATAAAAAAAGAAATTTGTGAAAATATTCAGTAGTTTTTTTTTGAAAATGCTATAAAAAAAAAAAGTTATTTGTACATATATACATATATGTACATAAGTGATATATTGAATTTAACGGTTATTTTTTTTTAAATCGTTTTATGTATGTATGTATCTATATATATAAAATAGAATGTGTGTTTGTTTATTTGTATGTATGTACCTTATAGGAGACCAGACCACTGGACCGATCTTCCTGAAATTTTCACAGTATGTAACTGGAACTCCGGAATGGTCAATAGGATACTTTTTTTTTGGCTACGCCCACTTTTACGCCCACTATTTCATTATTTGAAATTGTGTACACATGATGCTAGATAGAAAGCTAAAATTTTCACCATGTGTTCTTTGGAACATGACAAAATTTCCTGTACTTTTACTTTTTAAAATTTTGCCCAGGAACGTGGTAAAAGGGGGGATAAAAGTGGGAAAAAGTCTCCCCATTAGCGGCCTCACCAAACCCTTTAGGATAGATACCTGAAATTTTCACCATATGTTCATTAGGGGAAAAAGTCTCCCCCTCAGTGGCCTCACCAAACCCTTTGCGATAGAAAGCTGAAATTTAACCATGTGTTCTTTCTGATATGTCCCAACTTTGGAAAATTTACATTTTTTCAATTTTGATACGTAACGTGGTAAAAAGGGGGATAATAAGGGAAAAAGTCTCCCCTTTAGCGGCCCGACCAAACCCTTTGCGATAGAAGGCTGAAATGTTTACCATGTATTCTTTCGGATATGTCCTAACATTCTAAAATTTCACTTTTCCCAATTTTGCTCAGTGACGTGGTAAAAAGGGGGATAATAAGGGAAAAGTGTTCTTTCGGATATGTCCTAACTTTCTAAAATTTCACTTTTTAGGATTTTGCTCAGTAACATAGTAAAAAGGGGGATAATAAGGGAAAAAGTCTCCCCCCTTACCGGTCTGACCAAACCCTTTGCGATAGAAGGCTGAAATGTCCATAATGCTTTTCTTTCGGCTTTGACCCAACTTTCTGGAATTTCACTTTATATAATTTCCATCAGGAATGTGGTAAAAATGAGGATAGTAGAGGCGAAAATTTTCACCATGTGTTCTTTGGGATATGACCCAACTTCCTGCAGTTTTACTTTTTGTAATTTTAGTTTAATTTATTTTCTGAAAAACCAACCGAGCCCTTTGGCCTTTGCCCATCCCCCCAAAGTGCTTATTAAAAACTTTTCGATTTTGATATTACAAATGCACTCCACATTATGTGAACTGGGATTGTTTTATAGAAATATCATCCAAATACGGCAACCCTAAAATGAGTATTACAGAAAACGTTTATGAGAGTGTAAACAAGTGTATGTCTGGAATGGAAAAGTTGATTTTAACAAAAAATTTTTACACTATTTATTTGCGTTAAAGAAATTTCTTGATTTAAAGAATTAATTACAATTAAAATTTGAAGGCAAAACAACGTTTGCCTGGTCAGCTAGTATGTATATATAAAGACTGAATTTAATTAAATACTCTTCATGTTCCTAGTTTTCTAGTAAATAAAATATTTTTTGTTGTTTTTGAACCAATTTTGTTTCAATTATATGAAAGAAAAAAATATATGTGTTAACGAAAGTTGAAAATTTTGATAAATAAACACATTATTAAGACATATTAATTAAAAAAAACATGTTTAAAATTTGAGTATTATTTTTTAGCATTTTAATTTTTTTTTAGCATTTTCTAGCATTTTTTGACTTTGATTTAGCTGCAACATTTTTTAGATCTGGCCACACTGCTGACGACACATAATCTTAAAAGATAAGTTGCTAGAAAAAAGTTCCCTAAAAAAAGTTGTAAGTGATAATCTGTGTTGGGAGTTATTCGATCTCACTCCTTACTACACTTGATCTCAATCAACGACACTACATCATGTTGCTCAAATTGTGATCAGAGTTGGTCTTTAGTGACGTTTTTTTTTTGTTTTTTGGTTTTGTTTGCCACACATTTCAACTTTATTTCACATGAACGAACATGTGTGTCAATCAACTTTCTGACTGTCCGTCGCACTTTATACGTATGATGCAAATTGTCCACTGGTTTCATGCATGTCACCTGTATTGTGCCTGTCATAATCAATCACGTTGGTCTTATCGCAAATCAATTATAGACAATATATTATATTTGCAACTTTTTTTTTTTACTTCTTCATTCTTTGTCGTTAAGAGATCATGAGAATGAACTAAATTTAAGTGGTGTTCATAAATTTAAGCTTGAAGTTTGTTGGTTTTTGTTAGTTAATTTTAAGCTGGTTTTTGTTTTTCTTCGCTATGCTTTACTCTATCTCGCCTGACAGTTTGAAATTAGTGCGTTGACATTCTCATGTTAAGGCAAGTTGTTGCTTTGTAAGATTTGTGTCATGTTGCAATTGATTTTTAGACAAATTGTTTTTTTTTTCATACACTTAAGTGACAGTATTTATTATAGAAACTACGATATTTGATATAGTAAGCAGCTGCGGAAAACTGGTACGATTTTTTTTTTGTTTTTTAGTGATGCAAAGAAATTTGAAAATAAAACATGATTTCTTTTCTAAAAGAAAATTGTTGTGAATCTTTGTTAGCGGTTATATTCACAGATAATACATATTCGTGCCCAGCAAAAAATAGAGCTTACCAGAAGCGCTTCCGGAAGGCATTATTTAATTACGAAACGCTTCCAAAGCAAATAAAGAAGGCTTGATTTTTGTTCGCGATGTCTCACTTGGTATGTCTCTTTTAAAGCGCTTCTTTCATGTGCTCTTAGAAACAATAAATTCATGCCTTCTTAGGTACTAAGAAGCGCTTTTTGTATGTTGACAACATTAGTGCTTCATGGTATGCATACTTTATTGCTTCATTTTAAGCATTATTCACTGCTTCAAAGAAGGCATTCTGTAGTGCTTCCCAGAATGCCTTCTAATTGCTTTATAGTATGCAAGGCGGTGAAGCTCTATTTTGAAAGCATACAAATGTAGTTACTGCTTACCAAATACAGGTTATTTTTTGCTGGGTGTTTACAACCGAATCCATTGCCAACGGTTTGAATGTGTTAACTAACCCATCGGTAAGTTAAAGCAATATTAATTTGATTTTGGGAAAACATATTTCAGTTGCCTTAATAATAATTCGGTTTCCGGTTAAAAATCAATATATAAACTAAAAATATTTTTTCCGTAAAGACTACTAAATATACACATTAAATCAAAAAAAAGTACTACTGGTTTTTCGTTTAAAACAAATGTATATTTTAGTTAATTTTTACTGTTGAAAAATTAATTGACAACATCGTTAAAAACAATAAATTGTTTTCGTTTATTTTAATACTTAATATAATATAACAACTTTATGTTTTAAATAGAAAATTTTAACTGAATGTTTTAACTATTACCGAAAGTCCGTTTTTTGTTGTTTATTTTGTTTATTGAATACGAGACAGAAAGTTAAAAAATATATTACTTTGGTAATTTAACTGTATATTTCATTGAAACAACTTTACCAATTAACTTTTTAAATAACTGTTAAACTTTTATGGAACAGTTCTTGTGAGTGTATGCATCCAACTATGAACATGTTTGAACTCATTCATGCTCAAGTCATGTGTGCTCATATGAGTTCATATGTGATCATACATGTAATCATACATGTGATCATACATGTAATGTACACATATGATCATGTATGGAAATGTGTGTATATGTTAAATTATATATGTAAATATTACCTCAATTTTCGTTAATGTACACACATGAACATATATGATCCCTTATATGAACCCATATGAATCATTTATGAAAATATATGAATCATGCATAAAAGCATGTGGCCATGTATTAAGCATGTTTGATCATGTATGGATCTATATATATGTTGATTTTTAATAGGGTAGTCACAACTTAAAAGTTTGGCTACACTCAAAATATAAGTTTGTAAAATCAAATTTTAGTCAGTAAAATCTTATTTGCTTGGACAATATCCTAATAAAGAAATATGGAGTATGGCCTCGAACTTGAATAATTCTTATTGCACCATTAAAGGTCGAAAAAAACATATTTTTTTTTTTAATAAAATAACTATACACGAAAAAAGTTTTCAATTAAAGTTTTAATCAATTTTATTAAGCTTTTAATAAAAGTTGTAAAAAAAAACAATTACTTTTTTAATTGATATTATTATTATTTTAATTGAATGTGTTTTAATAAACGGTCTTCAACTTTTCATTTCAGTGGTAGGTGCAATATCAATTAAAATATTAATTGATTCAATAATTTTTTTAATTGAAACCCATTTCTAGTTTTTTCTGTGTAGCTCTGATGCCCCCAGAATTTTTTTTATGTTCTATTAAATTTATTAGCAATTAGTGCTTTCTATTTGTAATATTAAAATTTATATTAACATAATTTTATGTAAAATTTAGCACACATCAACTGATTGGAATTTCTGACTTTCAAATGATGTTATGATAGTTGTTGAATTTTAAACAGAAATCTGCATTTGCTTAATTTAAAATGAAACATCTTAATTTTAATTGATGTTTTTTTAATATCAAATTGAAATTCTGAATTTTAATTGATAGAAAAACAAAAAAAAAAAAAAATAATTTCACACAGTTTATGAAACTTTTTTATGAAATGATGAAGATTTATGAAACATTTGTCATACATATTTTTGAAACTCTTTTAAAACAACTTCATAATAATGATGAATATTTGATGACAAATGGTTTATGATACAGTTTCATCAGTATGATGAAACTTTATTCCCTGATTACACTCAGGGAAAAAAACTGCTGTAATTTTTCTAATTGAACTCAGCCATTCTTTTTTTTTGTTTAAGCTATGATTGATCGCTATCAAGTATCTATCTGTAAATGCCACCCTTAACAGAATCTTGTGTTTAATGCCACAAATTTATATACTTATTTAAATTTCATTCTACCAACCCTTGCAACAATGATTGATTACTTACAACACAGCATCTTAAAAAAAGTTACATCGTCATCATCGAAAATCACCCTTAAAAGATTGATTGATGAATTGCTGTCAGTTTGATGTTTATAATTGTGAAAGCAAGTATGAGATGGCAATAGAATTTGTGCAACAGAAATATAAAAATGGCGTTGAGAACAATAAAGTCAAAGAATTGTTTAGTAAAATATATCGTATACATTCAAAATAATTGTATATAACAATTCTAAGAATTATTTACATATTGTAATTGGGGAATGCATCAAGGGATTTCACGTCGTGGGATTACCGGGAAACTATGAATTTTTCTGTTCCCGTAATCTCGGGAATTTCGTTCGGGAATCCCGGTATTTTTAAGAATACAATTTCAAACAAACCAGCTAAGTATGCTGCACTTCATTTCACTTTTAAAGTCATTCTAGATAGCTCCTAAAAAACTTTGTCATAATAAAAATTTGTTTAAAACACCTTCAATTACACTGCGCAACAAAGCACAAAATACATCCAAGTGCTTTTTTATAGCCTTTTTAAAGTTTGGCTATTTTTATACCTATACACTCAAAAAAATAAGTTAGTAGAAAAGTTAGTAAAACATCTTGTAAATCAGGTATACTATTTTTCAGCAAATTGTTTGCTAAAATTATGTTTTAAACTAAAATTTTAGTTATACTTAGTCAGCACTTAACTGTTTTGAACTAATGTTTTACTACTATTTCACTAATGTTTTACTAATTTATTTTGCTAAAAAAATTGTGCTGATGAGCACATCAATAGTGTGAACGACAACCAGATTAAAAGTTATACGCAGAATGAATTATATGTCAAGAAAAAATTATATACACGAGGAAAATTATACTAAAAGGTACAGCTCTAGTAAGACACATAAAACAAAATCAACCATGAAAGATTTTTGTATCTGTTTTTCATACATAAAACAAAATTGTGGATTGAAGCAACTTAAATTTTGCGTTTCCACCGGCTTGTGAAAGTATTGTCTACTAATTAAATCTATTAATTAAGTAAAATAAAATATTTAAATTTAAAAAAGATTAAATGTGTATTTGTAGTCAAATTGAGTGGTCAAGTTGATAACAAGTATACAGCGGGTAGACAGACTAAAGCGAAAGACAAAGACATCTTAGGTAAATTTTTATGTTTCCTATTTCTTATTCCAAAATCGGGTTGTATATATTACATTTTGTTTTTTTTTTTCGTTTCGTTTCTAAAATTCTCTGCGGCATTAGCGTTCCTTTAAAAGATAGCATCATTGAGACAACCATTGATGTAAGTAGTTGAAAGATAATTTTGTTTGTATTATATATAATTATTTCTATATATTTGCAGATATTACATTAATTCAGGTCGTCAATGTCGGAGTATGAAAATTTTTATATTTTGTAACTTATTGTAAATTTTTTTAAAAAGAATCACAAAACTATGTTTTATGATTTTCAGCAAAATAAATTAACTAAAGTAAACATTTTCTACAAATTTTTTGAGTTTTTTTCAGTCTACTAATATTCAGCAAAAATTTTATTAATGTTTAGCAAGGCTTTTTTAATTTCTAATCCACTAAGTTTTAGCAAAACTTTTGCTGAATCTACTAATTCTGTTGCTAAAAATCAGTGACTTTGGTGACATTAGCAACTTTTTTGCAAGCATTCTCTTGACTAAAATTTTGTTGACTCAGCAAAATTTTTTGTTGACTTTACTAACTTTTTTATTTGTGTGTAGTCTTTCATTTACCATTGGTATGTGCGCCTCGGCATGCTAGTTGGTAGCATGGTGGCTTGTCAGTGTGGGGGTCGTGGGTTCGATTGCCACCTGATGCACTGGTATGTTTTCGTTATAACGCGCCTAAAGCCATAGAAGCTAGTGCTCGGTTAAGGTAATATGATATAATTTGTAATTATATGATTATTTATTTATTTATTTATTTATTTATTTCATTGGAATTTCTGTGCAACAAGATAAAATCTTATAATTACAGCACAGAAATTAAGGCGCAAACAAAGTTAATCTGTTACATATATTTAATACAAAAAATTCATAAAAAACAAAAAGAAATGAAAAAAAAAATAAATTATAAATTATTGACATTATGAATAATAATTGGATATAAAATATTATTATATTATTAAAATCTCAAACATAAGTTTAATGGATAAAATATTAGAACCACAATATAAAAAACGGGAAAACAAAATTTGAATTATTTTTAATATTTACGTGAAAAATAAAAAAAAAAAAAAAAAATGTAAAGTTAAAAATTATACAAAACAAAATTATATAAAACAAAAGCAAGATCAAACAATTTATCATGACAAAAAGTTGTTAATTTCATTTTTAAATTTCAAAGCGTTACTATTGCGCTGAATATTTTTTGGTAGTCCGTTCCAAAGACGTATAGCATTAACAAAAAACTGCCATTCAGATATCAGTGATTTGTACCTAATAGGAATAATCTTCTTTCCCCTATTCGATCTAGCAAAAACGAGTTGTTCATAGAGATAATTTGGTGTTTTCTCAAAAACAATCTTGTGTAAGCACAGAAGAATTCTCTGTACTAGAAGGTTGTCGAAAGACATTCCATACAGCTTTGTTGCAAAAGATGATGTGCTATCAAATCTTTTTAATCCACAAGCATATCTTATAATGTTTTTATATAACACATTCAATTTAGGTTTGCTTTCTGAGTCGCAGTTTGAAAAGACTTCACAGCCATAAAGCACAGTTGGCATTAAGTAGGCCTTAACGAGAAGAATTCTTGTATTTAGAGGCGTAAAATACTGTGTAGCCCATAGAGTACGTAACATTCCGTAAGCCCTTCCGATTAAGCTGTTTATATGGGTAAACCAAGTTAAGGTGTTATTAATTATTATACCAAGATTTTTTGTTGATGAGACTTTATCTATTTTCATATTGTTTAGCCTAATATCAAAATCACGATTAATGTTAACTGACCGCTTTTGTATTACCATATATTTAGATTTAGTAGGATTAAGACACAGTCCATTAGCAGTTGCCCATTTATAAATTATATTTAAATCTTCATTAAGTCTTTTTACTGCAACATCTAACGATAGTCTTGAGCTACTCAGATAAACCTGAACATCATCTGCATACATATGTATTTTTGTGTTCTTAACTTGAGAAGGCAAATCATTGAAGTGCAATTATTCAAGAAAACGTACTGCGTCCGACCAGTAAGATACGATTTCAGTAATTTTGTTGAGGTGTCAGAAAATTTAAATAAATGTTTAAGTTTTTCGCATAGGATTTGATGATCAACAGTATCAAAGGCCTTTGAATGGTCAAGTAGCACTAAGAAAACTACGTTTCCATTATCAATTTCCTGTCTGACATCTTCAGTAACTTTCAGGAGTGCAGTGACACAACCATGTTTTGGATGAAAACCAGATTGATGTTCAGTTAGAAAATTGTATCGCTTCACAAAGGAGCTCATCTGAGAAGACAACAGTTTTTCCAAAACTTTTGAAAGAAACGGGAGAATTGCAATTGGCCTGAAATCTGTTTTCGATTTGGGGACAGGTATAATTTTTGCATGTCTCCATTTAAGTGGGTACGAACTTGTTGTTATGATATTATTAAAAAGATATGTAATATGCGGAATCAATAGTGGCAGTAGCATTCTAATAAACTTCGGATTAATTAATAAAAAATACTATTGGTCTCATTCAGCATACAATCAGTGATCCCTAATTTGTTGCACAGTGTTACCAAATATTTGTTTTATTTTTTATTTTAAGCTTACCATTTTTTATGCAGAACATTTTTTTTTTTATAAAACTTTAAGATTTCAAGGAATATCTATTATAAAATCAATTTTTCTCAGACTGAAAAATCTAAGAAAAAACACAGATTTATAAAGGAAACCTATTTTACATAAAATCTCAGATCGTGTTAGACATTTTGCATACAAAAAATACGATCTAATATGAAAAATTGTATAAATTATTTTTCAAGCGGGATCCCGGGAATTTCGAAAAAATTCAACGCTTTCCCTGGAAATAAACAAGTTCGAGAAATTGCATTCCCTAATTGTAATCAATCTTTTTACTATAAATTTTAATTGGTACAACAAATTATTCTAACCAACAGTATATAAGTAATTTCAAACATTTTCGACACTTGTTGAAACTGACTTAGATTCCTTTTATTTCTCAAGGTGTTTTGAATTGTTTTTGAAAAGTGTGATATGCAGGTTTCACATTGAAAAATCTTTACCTAAAGAATTTATGGTCATTTAAAAGTCGAAAAGTTTAAAAAAATTACTCAAAACTTACAAGAATTTCTTCATTCACTTAATTTTTTTTGCTTATAGTCTTTAACTTTTTTTTTTTTTAAAGAGAAGCATCACTCGGGAAATTCTTCCTATTAATTAATGTGTTGCTTTCTCTGGAAAGGGGATAGTTGAGAGATGAAAGGTGGTGAAAGATGAAGGGCTTCAAACATGGCAACACTGTAATTGCGCGAGATGATAAGTCTTAGAACAGTTGTTGCTCGCCACCTGATGTAGAGTTGGCGAATTTATTGAAGCTTTTTGTTTCATAGCCCTGATTCATTATTTTACTTCGGTAGGGTTAACTGCTTTGGGAACACCGAAGGTGGGCGCAGCGATACATATAAGTGATAGAAAACTCATACATATTATTTTTCTAAATTGATGTTGTCGTCACCGGGAATCGAACCCGGGACCATCTGTGTAACAGTCCAACGCGCTAACCATTACACCACAACGCCCAAACTAATACAAAATGGAGTCACTAGACTTGGGAGATACATTTGCTAACAAAGTAATTTTCATATCGCTGTTTGGTGCAATGTTATAAGGTGGTTTACAAGTGAAACCAAAATTTTCCGGTTCTTAAACATTCGCCGGCTTTTGCAAAGGGTCTTTGAGCCGTTTAATGGAACTGAATTTTAAGAACAGTATTTAAAACATGGTGAGATTTTACACAGTTTGTGGTATACCAAGTTGATATTAGCGGACAAATAACGTGATACAAAGAACACAAACTTTTAAGGAATTGGCGGAAATTTCTTCAAATGTGCACCCAGAAAAAGAATTGGTTGGAATTCGGTCGAAACCTTTACAATTTATTTGATAGGATGTTATTTTATTTGAAACTACTAATAATCGATTAATAAAGCAGAAATTAAAAAGAGGGAAAAGAAACCAAAAAACAGTCCATTTTTCCAGTTATAGATATTTCGAATCAACTTTTCAAATAAAATTCGGTTAGTAATTGTGTACGGAAGAAGCAACAATTTATTTTGTGTTAATACAAGCGAATTGGTGCAATCTATACAATTACAAAAAAAAAATGTCGATAACCAAAAGTTCTAACTGAAAATACGGTATTCGCAATCAAATATGAAACTAAATTAGAGGTTCAGTAGTACCAAACGAATTGTGAATTGCATTATTAATCGAAGCAACTAATGATTGGTATTGGTAAACGAATTTGAGACAATGTTTGTTTTCCTAACAAAATATTTAAATTCAAATTTAGAACTCAACATTTTTAAGTGTTTGTGGTGTGGTGGCTAGAGAGTTTGCCTTGTGCTCCGAACTTCCGAATTCAAACCTCGCAAAAGACAAACACAAAAAGTTTTTTTAATTAAAACAAAATGTTAAAATGTTTAAATAGCAAATAAGGCAATGAAAATTAAAAGTGATTGTGGTGCAATCTGAAAGCCACGGTTCAATACAATCAAAGTCAGAAAAGTTTTTTTAACTTCACTAAAATTTTGTGGAACGTAATAATATTTATTTGGAATATAATATTAGGTTAGGCAACTGAATATTATCTTTCACGATTAAAAATGTAAGTTAACATCACGATAGTTGTCGTAACCGAAAGAATTCGATTGGCAACAAATTCCTTGGCCACAACTGAGACTGTTTTCTGGGTGAATGTTGTTCGCTTCTGACATTCACAATTGTATTTGAAATTTGCTGGGTTACTATGTAAAAAGCACCTTCAAGTCAAAAAGACATTTTAAAAATTTAAAACGCAAACATTTTATGAACCCTTTAAAAAATTTGGGAAATTTAATTTTTTCGGTTGTTTTTTTTTTTAACATGGTTTGCGAACATATTTAAGTATCAATAGTGATTTACGATGGTAAAGATTGATAAAGTGCAAAAAAAAAAAAATATGTTTTCTTATTCCTAGCGGTTACAGCGGCAGTTTTTTTTGGAACACACATTTCGCTTTGCGACAACTAAAGCGGTTGCCGCCAAAAATTTACTTTTTATTATTTCTATGCAGCGGGATACCGGGAAATTTTTAAAAAATTCTCGTGTCCCGGGAACCGAAAAAGTGTATGGGAAAAAGTAAACCCTAGCTAAAATTGAATTCAAAATTGAAACAAAATTTTTTTTTTGTTTCAGCGTCGGCATTTTTTGAAATTCCTCATATTTATTTATTTTTGTTTTCATTATCGACTCATATCGATTTCATAACCAGTTTTCAGTTTACCAACCTCCTGTTTATTAACTTTTAATCATTTTTTTTATATCGTTTTCAATTATTCATTTTGTTGTTTAGTTTAATTGATACTCATTAATTAATCACGATTAATTGATGAAAATAAAATAAAGAAAAAAATACCCAACCTTTTAACTAATTATTTTTTATTATATTAAACCACACCAGACCATGCCTTAACTAACCAATGTTTAGAACTAGCTAACTTACAGGCTGTGGCACGTTATCAACGGACATTCATCTTTCGTGAAGGTCAATTTACTTCATCACATTTTTCACAGTCAATCACTAGTGTTTGTTTTATACCGTGTCACATTGACAGTTCTGTAAATAAATGCAAGTTTTATACTATTCCCGCTGCATTGCCAACCAACCAACATTAAAAACAAACTGAGCTGACTAATTTCTTAATTGAAATGTCAATCAAATCACATATTTTTTCTCCTCTCGTTTTCATACACGCAGAGAAAAACTATGATTGCATATGATTGGGGACAAGAAATGGTCATATTATTATCGTAACAATCATAAACATGACTGTGGCTCATTATTAGGGCTCAGAAGTTTATGTAAATGAATGCTAACTTTGTCCTTTAGCTAACGCGTTAGTTGGAGGATAAAATCAACCAAATATCTTTGCGAATCAAAAAATTTTTAACACAATTACATTGATTTGTTAATGCATATTTTTGCATATTTAGCTATAAATGAATATTTTTTTTACTTATTTTGCTATAAATGCATATTTTAATGCATACTTTGGCGTTTTTACATATTTTGCAATAAATGCATATTTTGCATTAAATTCATGATTTTTTTTTTAATATTTTACTAAAATCAGCTTTTTACAAAATTTACATATTTTATAATTTTTTTTTTTGATACAATATTTTTTTATTCCAAACCAAAAATAACTGAAACTTTTAAATTTTTAACCACTTTATAGGATGAAAATTACTTAAACGGTGTTAGTAATGTTAAAAACGTTAATAAAAAATAAATAACACCGGTCGACAAAAAAAAATTATTTTATTGGGTTTTTGTTTTAATGCAGAAATTCTGATCCTAGATTCCCAGCTTTTAAAGTTTGTTTTTACGGTTTTACGTATGTATGCAAATTTTGGATATTTTATGATCGGCAAAAACAAACTTTGATATTAGTAACATGAAAGAAACCAAAATTTGATATTTAGAAGTCAGACAAAAAAAGTCATGTCGACCTGTGCAATGCATTTTTTTTTAATTTTTGGTGCATATTAAGGTGTTTCAAAATCGTAAGAAGAAACTAGATGTAGTCCGATTTGTGCTCTTCACGGCTGGGTCATTGTGTATGGACAACATCAACATATGTTCCAAATCTCAGCAAAACCGAATGACGTTTTGAGGTCGTTAAAAATTTAAATTTATTCTAATATCTTGTATGGAAATTTACATACAAATTAAAAAAAAAATGTTTACATACAACTTTTAATGACTTATAACTACGCCCAGCAGTACTTCTCCATGAATTCTGAATCAAAATTTTGTTACGGTTAAGATTGTAAAACAAACCTTTAATGTATTTTTAACGGTTTTCAAGATATTGACGTTTTTTGTGATTTTGAGAAAAAAAGTATCTATTATTTTTTTTTTAAAGGCAGTGTCCGCCAAAAACTAGTATATTTAATATACATACTTAATCCTCTTCCTTAAAGCCTAAAATAAAAATATCCTGACGATGTTTTTTATAAAATATGAGTTATTTAACCTTTTTCTTAACAACGATTTAGATAATGGACCAATTTTTTAATTTAAATATATATTAGAAAAAAGTGGAAATTCTACGGAGGAAAAGTTTTATACTATAAGACGACAAAATGCAAACATTAAAAAAAATTTAATTTTGAATCCGGATTATAGCAAAAACCGCTATTTTATTTAAAATTCGACTGCATAATTGTAATTATCGCCAAAATATTTTACAGACTTCGTAAGAGCATGATATGCTCTATATATAGTATTAAATTTAATATTAATCATCTTTAAAAATTTTTTTTTAACATCTAGTCGAAAATTTATCGCTATTTAGGGACCTTAACATGAAAACTTTTGTTCAGCGATTTTATGGGTATTTACACCCTAATATGAGCCGACCTGTTTTACAGATGTCGGTAGTAGTTTGAAAAAATTACTTTGGTGAAAAGTGGTAACCTTATAAAACATATGTTTTAAGTTTCAAGGCGCCACGTTGTCTAGTATTTTTTTTTGTTGCCTTCAAAAATAAACGATCTCGGTGAATTTGTAAACATGGAAAAAAATGGTCACCGTTATGTAATCCAATACTTTCATTTGAAAGGTCTCAGTCTAACCAATATTAAAGCCTTGCTAGATTCTACTCTAGGCGAGATTGCTCTTTCGTTTACGACTATAAAATATTGGGTGGAAAAGTTTAACCGAGTCCGTACGAGCTGCCAAGACGAACACCATAGAGGTCGACTAATTGAGCTGTCCACGCCAGAAGCGATTAAGAAAATTAACAAAACATTTATCGACTTAACGAGAGTGAGCTAGTTGAAATGATAGGCATTTTAAAAAGTGCTATACATCGCATATTGACAGAAAATTTGGACATGATAAACCATAGAACAAAAACGGAGTCGTGACGATGTTTCAATAGAGTCTTTGAAGATCTTTCACCGCAATAAAGGATCCACCGCTTCACACCTGAGACAAAGGTACAGCAAAGAGTATTTACAAATGGAGATACTACACTTCTCACGCCTCTCAGCAACAGAATACCGAACTAGGGCAACATGTTGATAAAAAAACATGTTGATATAAAATTGTTGCTTAAAACACTCACTTTTAATTTGCTTATATTTTGTTATATTGTATTAAAATCGAATTATTTTAATTATATGTTGCTTATTTTATTGTAAAAATTATGAATAAATAAACATTTTATTAAATTATTATTCAAAAACATGATAAAAATTAATTGAAACTTTTAATTTCCTTTGCTCGGTGCGAGTTTACGAACAAATAAAAGAGGGCTGATTGAGAGAGGCTGAGGTGGATAGAAACCCACTGGTAATACCTATATCTTTGTACATGTATGATCACACATGAATATGCATAAATACGTACGATCATGTATGTAGATATTGCCTCAAATTTTCGTTAATGCGCATGTATGGAGGCATATGTAATGCGCATGTATGGAGGCATATCGAAGCAATAAACAGGGTATCGCTGGGAAAGTGTATCGAGCTAAAAGGTTATTATGTTGAGAAATAAAGACAATTTTGCCCCAATTTGTTGTGTTTTCTTTATCAGGTCGGATAATTTTGGGACCGTCGTATGTAGTCACATTGATTTAGCCCTAAAGAGGTTGAAAATTCTGACGTCCAGAATTTTGAATGGCCCTAGTGCCTATTTTAACATTTTTAATGTATATTTTATGTACGGTTAAAACAGCATTAACTTCCTAACCCTACTCATCATATTATGATCTATGATGACGATTTTATCATCATCAATGATCATAATGTGATTAAGAGGATCATATTATTATTGATAAGTGTCTCAATCATAACATGATGCTCTTTTTTCTGCGTGTACAAACTCACAGCAACGAACGTTTCATATCTTGGTAAATTATGGTGCATAAATTCAATAAAAAATAAAGACAAAAACAAAAAATACTGCAGAAAACGAAGAAAAACCTACGTTTATAAAACCTTAATATATTGTTGTTATTAGCAAAACCTAAGATTGATTGTCAAGTCAGTGCAACGTTGTATATGATATTACATACACGGTGCAAACACATCATGTCACACATGCAACTCTGTATTGAAGAGGGGTTAAAAATAATTTCGCACACGTAAGATATACAAACCGCTTAAATTGACAACTTTGCGTGTTACCAACAATTTTAAGTATTTAAACATTTTATTATGTTGTTTTATGAGCAGCTGTTTAGTGATGCATAATAAAGAAAATAGTGGTAGGTTGTATATTCCAATATTATACCCTGGCAAAATAATAAAATAAATAGCCGTGAAGACTTTTAAGATGCATATGACGAATTCCAAAAATTTTCGACACTTTAAGGAAAAATATTTTTGAACTATATAACCTTTTGTGTATATATGTGTTAGCCAATGTTTAAGCATGCATTCACAAAAAAAAAAAAAATATATGTAAAGTCAGTGCTGGGAGGATCCTGGCAGAAAAATTGCTAATATCAGCAAAAAATTTACTAAATCCTGCAAAATGGTTTCTAAATTTACAAGGATAATAACAGCAAAACGGTTGCAGACTTTACAGACTTTTTTTTGAGAGTGTTAAATTCATTAGCGTTAATAAAAAATTACGTTAATAATAAATTCAAGCAAATTAAGAGTTTTAACCCTTTCACAACCGAAGTTAAACTTGTGGAAAAGTTCCAATTTTGTCTGCAGATTTGTGTTTATCGACACAAAATTTCTAAACAAAAGTGTCAACTTGGTATACCTCAAACTATATAAAATTACACGATTTTTTTAATACTGTCCGCAAAACTCATTTCCATTAAACGCCGCAAAAAAGTTTAAAAATCGGAAAATTTTATTTTCACTTATAAACAACTATACATCTTTTCACGAAGCAGCGATAAGGAAATACGTTTTTAGTCAACGCATCCAATTTTCCAACCATATTCCAACCAAAAACTAGTGCTTACTCAGAAGCAGTTCAGTAAGGTAATTTAATTACCGAGCGCTTCCGAAACAATTTCAGAAGACATGACTTTTGTTCACGATATCCGACTTGGTATGTTTATTTTAAGCAGGTGAAAAGCGCTTTTTTATCTGCTCTAAGAAGCAATAAATTTCTGCCTTCGTATGCGATAAAAAGTGCTTTTTTGTGTTTAAACAACATTAATGCATTCTTTACTGCTTCATTGTAAGCATTACTCACTGCTTCAAATAAGGTATTTAGTTAAACAGAACAGAATGCCTTCCCTAATAGCTTTATTGTATGGAAGGCAGTGAAGCGCTATTTTGGAAGCATAGAAATGTAGTTACTGCTTACCAAAGCGAAATAATTTTTTGCTGGGAAGTCTAGTGACTCCATTTTGTTGGATCTGAAATTTAAAAACTACATTGAGAGAAATTTGTGCGTAGTAAAGAAATGTTTCATTGAATCAATGAAACATGTTTCATTAAATCAATTTTCATTGACCCAATAAAAATCTAGCCACAATTCTAGTCACAAAGCTCAACTTTGCGTTCACTACATATTTGTAGCCTTTTTACAAAAGCACTTATGTTGACTTAAGAATTTTTTTTAGGCATTTTGTAGTCAATTATCATTTAACATCAACACTTTCTACACTAGCGTATGAAATACAATTGGCTTAATTGACCTGCCAGGAAATGACATTATTTAAATAAAAAAAAAATTAATTTTCGTTTCTTATCAACGCCTGACTAAAGCCGCTTAAGTCAATTATGTTTCAGCCTTAAGTGCGAGTAACTTTTCTAAAAAATAACCTGAGTATAGCATACCATACCGATTGAAAATTGTACGTAGTATTAATGAATACAATGAATTTTTTCATCAAAAGTCCCTGAAGAAATGTTTCATTGAATCAATGAAACATGTGTCAATAAAACAATTTTATTGAATGGTTTCATTGAACCAATGAAAATTTCATAAAGTAAAAGAAATTTTTTTCAGTAATGTTAGCATAAACATTACAAAAGTTTCATGAGTTCAATGAATAAAATTCATAGTTTTTATGAAATTTTTATTAATTTTGATTACAAAAAAAGCTTGAGATATTGGACAAAAAAAATTGTTCCTTAAATAAAAAAAAAATTAAAATCTGTTGACTTTTTAAAAAAGCACTTATGTCGACTTAAGAATTTGTTTTAAGAAATTTGTAGTCATTTCGCATCAACGCTGTATACGCTAAATTTTATGAGATCGCCAAAAAAATGTTTTCAAAGTTTTAGTTGATTCTGTTTAACAAAAAATGTGTGTCAATTGTAATATTAGTCATTTAACTGCAGCGATTATTTTTTGTAGTCCAAAATGTACTATATAGAAAAAAAAAAATAAAAAAATTACATTATACTATTTTTGTATATTACAAAACTGTGAAAAATTAAAGATTTTCATTGATTTAATGAATTTTTTTATGAAATTGTGAATAAATCATTAAAAAATTTAATGAAAAAATTAACAATATTAATCAAAGTTAATAAAGATGAAAATCAATGAATCCATTACATTACATAACTATGGTTAAGCGCTAAGCTTTGGTTATTTTGAAATAAGTTATCAGGCCTAAATGATATTACACCGCCTCAAATCAATTTATTTGAATGTTTCGGTTAATTCTTAAAAAAAAAATTATTTCGTTTGGGTGTTTAACTTCAGCGAATATAGTTTTAGTTCAAAATGTAATTTATTGGATAAAATCCAAAAATTACACTAAACAAACTTTTTTGCATATTGCAAGTTCATATTTTTGTTAAAAAAAAAATAGAAAAATTTTTATTGATTTAATGAATTTTTTTTATGAAATTATGAAAAAATCATAAAAAATTTTTATGTAAAACTTAAAAATATTAATGAATTTTCATTAAGTTAAAGAAGTTTTTCATTAAATCAATTAATCAATTTTAATGAAATCGATACATTAATACTATGAAGGAAAATACTTTGAGTATATGAGCAAAAAAAAAAAAATATATAAAATGAAAAAACATGCAATTATTTTTTTTTTATTTTTCGACTTTTAAATTGCCATCTTTTGGTGCAGACGTTTCAACGTGAAACTTTTCATAGCTTCAAAGTATAGTCACCGTAATGCTGTACATCGGTACTCTCAATTTATAAAACATTGGGAAATAAGAGGTTTTAACAGGTGTCGAAAATTTTTTAAGTAGCTTTATATCCACATTTCGAAATATTCGCGAACTTTTCTTTTACCAAAAATCTAGTTTTCTTTTTAAAATTTTGTATTAATTCATATACCTGAATAAACTACGAAAAACTTTTAATATGGTTTTAACGTACAGATTTTGAGCATTAAAAACCATAGCCATAAATTGGGGAAGAATGTACACCCAGAAAATAGACTCGGTAGTATCAACCGTATTTGTAACCAATAGAATTGTTCGCTTGTAGCTAACGAATTTGTAATTAAAGTGAAAACTTCGCTTATTTTTATTTTTTTGTAATTACTAAAAAATCACTTAATCAAATTTGTAAAATTTTAGCACATCTTGTTGATATATACCACTTAATTCATTTCAGCGAAATAACAATCAATCCATATTAATATTTTCCAAAAATTCCATCTGAAGTTCAAAAATTTTTACATTTTTTTTTAAATAAATTTTGTATCTATGGAGAACGTATTTACTATGGTGAAATACATATCTGAACATGCATCATTTAAAATTATTTTGCTATTTTTTAAGAAAACGGACTTCAAGTGACTGGAACTTGGTTGGTATTGATTAGAAAACATATGTTGAATATATTTGAATGATTTTATCTTAATTTTATTAATTAAGATTTGTCACAGACTCCATATTTTTAAGGCATAAAAATATATTGCATTTATGTAGTTTAAGCTATTTTTCTCTTAAACTAAAAGAGAAAGTATACGAGTTTTTTCATAAATGATGTAATCTGGGATGGCATTAAAGTCTTGAATCTTCTTTTCGTTTTAAATATTTTATTAATGAAATCGTGAAAAATTATAAATTCCAACTTTAAATAGTTGCATAGAGAATAGTAGTAAGATTTTCTTTATTTACAATAAATTTTTGTTAACAAATTTCATCTTAATTTATAAAATTTTTCTTATTGAAAATTAGAAAATTGAAAGTAATATTTGACAATGTTTTTATAAAACCTCAGTCGATAACCTTAAAAAATAAACTTTAAAATTTTTTAACAAAATATTTAATTATATTCTTGTATTAAAAATGTTCTGTATTGTAATGCTGACTTTAGATAATCAACCAATTTTGTCTGTATTTTTCCACCATTAAGTATATCAATCATTTCAGTGTAAAGTAAATTCGGTTTCTCAAAATTACCAATTCGAACTCCTTGAGAACTGGACAAATACCCATATTACAAAGCTTGCATAATTTATTCTCAGTTGTCGCCCCGAAAGTGTTGTAATTTAGTTTAATAAGACCACATCTTGCTTTAAAGACCCACATTATTTTAGATTGATTCATGTTGTCAATAAAATAATTTAAACCTCTTTATTCTGTAACCACAGATTAAGTTGATGTTGTTGTATTCTATGTAGTAGTTCATTACTTTGAGTGATCCATTGTTGTTTATTAGGTTGTGTACTGGACCATGGAGTATTTAGATTGTCTGCAACCTTTTGCAATTCTTTGGGCAAGTACATGCGCAATTTAAAAAGGTAACCTATTGGCCGGATATTCAAACATAACTCTAGATATGTACAGCAGATGTAGTTCTAATGTATATAAATGGTTGTTTACGGCGGCAGTTTCAGCATAGAGAATATTATCGCACCTTTCACACAACAAATAAAAACTCATTTCAATCACGAAAACCACCGATTCAATAACTTTAGTTGCTGATATTCCGCCAACAACGAAAATTCAATTAGAAATAGATAGCTCGTTAATTGAATTATTTTTCAATTAAATAATCACTAATTTGATTAAAAAGTGATAAATTTTTTATACTTTCTCAAAAAGCAAAAAAAAAAAAAAAAACAATTGGATAAAGTATTGTTGCTGTTGTTATAGCTTGAATTTTATAACATTGAATTTACACCGACATGTAGTTCTCATGTAGTTAGTAGTTTTATTTATACGTATGCTAACAAATTCACATAGAAATTCGTTTTTTTCTTTCTATTGAAACATTATTTTTGCGTTAATATTTTCAGTTTTGTATTATTCTATAAAAAGTTTATCAAAAAATTTAAATTTTCCAAAAAAAAGTGTTTTGATAATATTTCTTTAACAATAGCTAACTTTAAAATTCTAAGGCCATATTCGTCATCTGCATCCAAAAGTCGTATATAAATGATAGGTCACAACCCGTTTGCATCAATTTTTCCAGATTTTGTTGAACTGTGTAATTAAAATTAAAAAAATATATCAACAACAACATACAAAAATATTTTAATACGATTTGCAATTTTAGGAAGCCTAAATACATAATAAAAAAATATGCTCATTTTTGTCACATTTCTAGTGTAGACTAGTGTAATGACGCCCTATACATTTGGTAACTAATATGGACCTGCCTCTGGCCAGATCCGGAGAGTTATTTTAGCACAAATTTTCTGTTGATATTGCTGTAGCAAAATTGTTAGATATTTTAACTACAACTGTCAACGAAAATTTAGGATACCTAAATTAAGCAAACTACACACAGAGAAAAAATATGGCTGCAATATGATTGCGGCCATAAAACTATGTTTCCTACAGCCACAAATGGTTGTTTCAATTTATTTATTATTGTATTAATTAAATATGGTTGCTTTAATTATGTTATAGTAAAAATCTCTCTTTTTTCTTTTTTGCTCATTGTTATCTTGTCTACAATCATAATATATTATTTCTTGTCATATTCCTCCCTCTAACAGCGCCCATATTATAGTTGGACCTACTTTATGCTGAAAAGTCAGTTTTTAATGAGCGTCTTCGCTATTTAAGTGACATTCTTGTTTAAGATTTTTTGAAAAGAAGTTGTGAGAAGCAGTCAATCCGAACAAATAAAATAATATTATACAAAACGACATAAAATTAGAAAAACAACTCAGTGATGGTAATTGTAATGGTGATATTTTAAGCGGAAGAAAGAATAATTTGGTAGTCTCAACCCGGTCTACTATTGAAGCACAGGCAAAAGTTAAATTGAAAGTCATCCGTTAAATGAAGTTATTGTTTATTATACACAGAAAAAAGTTTTGTCATTTGTCAACTAAAAGTAGATTGATATGACTGAAATCGGTTGATATAACTGAATATTGGTTGTCACAACATAATTTGGTTAACAGAACTGAGTTTTAGTTGCAATACCCAACATGTTCAGAAATCACATTTGAATACGGTTGTACTAACCTAATTTATTGGCTGTAGCCACCAAACTACAATTTATAATTCTGTTGGCACTTTATTTTTCTGTGTGTATACATAAAAGTATTATAAAAGTGAATTATTTTAAATTTTATTGTACTCATGCAAAATAAAAAAAAAAAAAAATTAAATTAAAGAAATATGAACGAAACATTTAAATAAAATACACGTGTTTTAACATCTGTACTACGATATAATCATAATATGTTTGCAGTAATCATAATATGGTAATAAATGATGACAAAATTATTTTCCATGATCATAATATGATATAATATTGTTATAGTGAAAATATTATGATTGCTACAAACATATTGTTATAATAATACGTGTATTGTGAACTTGTAATCTTAACAATATTTTATTGCGTATTTGTGCTGTTATCACAGGTTTCCGTTATTTTATTTTTCCTGACAAAATAAGATTTCTGCTGAAAAAGAGAAAGTTTAGTTTTGTTTTTTTAAATACTAAAATAAAACATTTATGTAAACTTCGCATAGCGACAAATTAATGGTTTATATAACTGCTTATTAACAAAAATTTTATTTGTCAGCGCAAAGACAATAAAATTACTTAAATTATTTTAAAAAATAGTGTATTTAAATTTGTAAATTATTTAATAAATTATTATATGGTTGTACTATTTAAAAAAAATGCATAACGTTTTAATAAAGCTTGAGCAGAATGCTGGGTGATTAATGTAGAAATTATATTATGATAATTTATAAAGTTTTGCATAACCATAATATGATTATATTGAGATCAATTGGGAACTATAATATAGTAGTCTAATTATTATATTATGATTAAGAAAATATAAGAGCATGGTTGTCACAACCATAGTAACATATTTGTCGCAATCATAAATCCAAAAACTTATGCTGCTCTTCGACTATGGTTGCCTCTTCCTTGTTTTTCATGGTTATCGCAATCATAAATTCAAAAATATATGATGGTCTTCGACTATGGTTGCCCCACCCATGTTATTTTCTGTGCGTTTATGATCCTGAACTTCATTGCAAATTTTGCTGGTGCATATTCAGTTACTAATTTTTGTTATCGTAGCTCAGTTTTAAACTAGTTGGGCGTCCTTTTTTATGAATATAGAACTAACAGCGTCAGCGAGAGAAATACGAAAAGTCCTCTTACAACTGTTTTGGCTAATTTTTTTACACCTGTGAAAAACATTAAAAAAAAACTTTTTAACATCTAGCTATGAAATTTAGCTTCTAAAACAACGAGTTCTTTAATATTCTTTTCTCTGTTAAATCTACAAATTTGTGCATAGTCGGTAGGTAACCCCGTAAATATCTTCCTTGTAAGTTTGACATATATGTATGTGTTTTTTTATCTTAAACGTTATTAATTTATCCAAAAGATAGACAGGTATCCACAAATTATAAACAAACTTCATATTCTGCAAATGAATCATACGAGGGTGGATAATTTTGTAACGCTACAAAAAACTATCATTTAATAACAGACTTCTGTATAAATGCGATCAAGCTAATTTGATTATCATTGTATTTAAAATCCATACAAATAATGACCTTGATGACATTGTAAACTGTAAAAAAAATTTTAAAAAGTTACTATGATGTGTTTCACTTAAACCAAGGTAAACTTGATTAATATTTCAATGTTTAAAATGTGCATTTCCTTGTGGTCGGATCAGCACGAATGACTAAAAGAATGACAGAATTTAGAACCAACATTAAGTTATATTCAACCGTGGGAAAATAAATGTGAAATGTTGGACATTGTATGGAGCTGATGGGGACTATATTAGAAAATAAAAGATTTTTATTGCCGAAAAAATATCTTTCATTTTGAAAGCCACTTACTTAATAATCCAACCTCGTATAGTGCTAACTTGTATCTTTTGCAAATTTAGATTTTGCCCAAAAAGGTAAACGTATTAGAATTTTTTGCAGAGCTAATTTAAAATATAGTTTAAATTTCATTTTGCGCAACTTTAATTTGCACATTTAGCGGTCCTTGACCCAAGATATGTTAACTAAAATTGATTGTTGGATTTAATCACTAATAAACTCTTTTAGAATTCGCAAAAAAGTGATATTTGCATATTATTAATACAATGATTTATACACTCAGTTTAATTTGTATGTTTAAATTTGCAGTCTTGGTTTCAAATGGCGTGGGAAGGGAGTTTGGGGGGGGGGGAATGAATGGGAAATTTTCTCTCACCCAGAACTATATTTTTCAATACAAATGTAATAAAGACTTTAAAACTACTGAAAAATACTCTAAGTTCCCTCCCAAAACCTTTTCCTGGCCCCGCGCCAGAATTTGTAGTATCTTTATATTTAAGTGAAAAAACAGTCATTTCTAGAAAAAAATTTAATTTTTGACTTAATGTGTAGTTCATTTACCACTTCAAATTATTTTATTATGAATTTACATTAATTTTATGCAGTAGTTTTTTTTTTATTTAAAAAAATAAACGAATAAATGTCTGTTTATTTTTTACTACACATAGTTAATTTTTACTGCAATTGTGTTTTGTTTTTTGAACAGTCAAAAACAAATAACAATGTTAGTTGAATTTACTGAAATGTAAGCCGTCATTTTTTCAAGTGAAATTTCATTTGTTTTTAACTACATTTGAAGAGGGTTTTACCTACATTGCATTCTAAGTGTGGATTTTTCATCTTTAACAGCGCCATCATCAGCAACAGTATTAGTGCTCATACATCATAGCTTAGCATCATTAGGGCTATAACTTTTTTATCGCGAAAAAATTTCCGGGCACTACCTTATGGACACTATTGTACTGATAATAAATATTGGGGTCTTCCTCTACTCCACGCTCTACAGCAGCAATGACTTCTTCTGTACGCACTGTAAGATGTCTCTGTGGATGCAAGTTAGGATATGGCATACCATACCGTAATATAAAATAATTTCTTCTCTGGAAGTTTCCGCTACACGCGTAGAATATTTTATACTGACATTATGTCTACAAAATTTATTCTTTTCGTAATTCGAACCCCTATTTTAGTTTACCACAACGTGATTGCATTTTTGGGCAAAATGCAACATTAAAAAAATAATTGTATTATGCTTCTTGCTTTTGGAAGTTTTAAGTTAGTATTAAGTATTCAGTCTTGGAAGTAAGATTGAAAAATAAAAATAAAAAATATATTTTTTTAAATAACAAAAAGTATAAAATATTAATTTGCATATTATCATTTTTATTTTTTTTTAAGAGAAGCAACACTCAGGAAGTTCTTCCTATTAATTAATGTGTTGCTTTCTTTGGAAAGTGGGAGAGATGAAAGGTGGTGAAATATGAAGGGCTTCAAACATTGCAACACTGTAATTGCGCGAGATGATGATAGAACAGTTGTTACTCGCCACCTGATGTAGAGTTGGCGAATTTATTGAAGCTTTTTGTTTCATAGCCATGATTCATTATTTTACTACGGTGGGGTTACGTACTATAGGAACACCGAAGGTAGGCGCCAGCGATACATATAAGTGATAGAAAACTCATACATATTATTTTTATAAATTGATGTTATCGTCACCGGGAATCGAACCCGGGACCATCTGTGCAACAGTCCAACAATTTTTGAGTAAACGTGGTGCGACAACTTTCCATAGCTAATACAATTAATTGCTCTGATGGACGATTATGTTGACCGTAAAATAGACGTAGTGCGCGTTACGTATTTCGAACAGAAACATGATTTACAAAATAAATTTGCACAATTTGGAAGCGTTGTTCAGGCGTCAGTCTATTCATGTTGAAATGCCAAACCAAACTAAACATAAATCAATTGACAGCTGACAAAATGGCAAAATGACCGCTAGTTGAAAAAGTGCTGCCGACTTAAAGTTCTATACTGCATAAAAGTTCTATACCCTTTATATGATGGTATAAGAACATAACATTAGGGCCATTAGTCAGTTCGCTGTACTATGGAGTTTTCAAACATTTTACTTTTAAATTCTAAAAAATTAAAACCAAAAGTTTATTTTTCAATCTTTTATTATAAATTATGATGTGACCCAGATTATTCAAGTTCATGATCATTTCTTTTTTGTTAACAAAAAACCGTGTAATGTTTATTTATTAATTAAAAATGTATTCATCCTCTACTTTAATGCAGACTTTATCTACTAACAAATCCTTACATGTGTTTTTTCGGCTTGACATGAAATGCCGCTAAATTTTCAGTTTTCTTTCCCATTAACTTTTTCTGTTATTGTATAGTATACTCAGAAGTGACGAACTCTAACAAATATAACATTATATTTTTAGATTTTTGTTTTATGGAACATTTAAATTTTTTTTTTAAATGTCAATCAAAATTTCACTGATTTTGGTGCGGGAACTTTTTTAACGACCGGTAAAAAGTAAGATAATGGTTCCTAATATTTTCAAGGCCTACACGGCTATGACATGAAATTTTTGTGATTTGAAAAAAAAAAAAAAATGCAAAAAGTTATAACCCTAACGCTCATGTTATTTGTATCACTCTTGAAATTGTGAAAGTACGTCAATGATAAGTAAATGATAAACTTAGGTACGTACTAATGATGTGATTTGGGATTAAAATAAAAAATATATAAAAATGACAAATGATTAATTGCAAAAGGAGAATTGAAAAGAGAATCGAAAAAAATTCGCTATAACAAACTTTTGAAAAAACTTTATACCGATACATAAATTCTTAGTGATATACGAGGGTTAATTAAAAGTATTACGACTAACTATGACGGCGAGTTAGATTTAGCATAATGTGGCATAATTGCATAAAAAACAATTTTTAATATAATGAAAATGTTCGTAAAATTAATGAAAGTTAACTTATTTCACTAAAGTTGCAGTTTTTCCATATTACCCAGCATAAAAATAGTGCTTACCCAGAAACAGTTCTGGAAGGCATTATTAAATTACCGAAATAATTCCAGAAGCATAGTTTTTGCTCGCGATGTCTCACTTGGTATGTCTCTTTTTAGCAGGTGAAAAGCGCTTCCTTTATGTGCTATAAGAAGCAATAAATTCCTGCATTCGTAACAAATGAAAGTTCACTCTTGTGTACATTGACAATATTAATGCTTCATTGTCTGCATTATTTACTGCTTCAAAAAAGAATATATTCAAGGAAGCACATTTTGCTCTGCTTAATTGTATTCCCATTGCTTTATTGTATGCAAGACGGTATTAAGAGTTTTTTTGAAAGCATAGCAGTGTAGAAAAGCATTACCATATACTTGGCAGTGTAGAAAAGCATTACCATATACATATTTGGTAATGGCAAGTACTAACAATTGTCATTACAAATCTCATTACTTTTATATGGGGATTTCGCGCAAAATAATGGCATTATCATAACTAAACACCTGTAAAAAATATAGAAAAATATATGGTTCCCTATATCCTTATTAGTATGGAGTCTAAAACTAAATTAATAAAAAAAAATATTTATAATTGAAATTTTTTTTTTTTAAATAAAATGTGCACACACGGAACGAACCCCGGCCACCAGGTTGTCAGTCAACCATCTATACCCTCTCAGCTATCTCGACATGTTATACTAGATAGCCAAAAACAAAAATGACTTGCTTGTTTGTACAAAATGTCATACTTTCCAGCTTACAAAAAAATCAAAGTTTAAGTAGTTATATATGTACTTACGAGAGTTGTAAAAATAGTGAGTCTAAAA